>DWNH01001427.1:0-11459 GCA_018249895.1 Tiana niger | reverse complement strand
TCCCCGGCGGCAGCCTACCACCTATGAAAATTATATTCAAATTTGTACTTTATGTGCAGGTGATAAGGATGATATCTTGCGGTACTCCGACCGGATCCTCGCGCGCGCTATGACAGTCACGGTGGCGGTCCGCACCGATCGCGATCCACAGCAGGAAGAGGCTTTACACCAGGTAACTGTTACTGTAATCTTTACATAGTATAAAATAAAGTCGCTTCCGCTTTCTGTTCGCAATAGCAATAGATAGTGATTCAAGAGGAAGGTTTATATGTATAATGCACTAGATGGTACTTGTGAGTTAGTCTACGTAAAAAACAAAACTAGCTGAAATTGTCCGGTGTAAAAAGTATTGTATGTGTTAATCCTGGTTATGAACTATTCGTATAACAAATTTCGTCCAAATCGGTCCAGCTGCTTTTGCGTGATTGAGCAAAGCTACAAACTTTCACATAATAATATTAGTTCGATACCTCTTACAAAGTAGTTTCTTTTGTTTTTGGAAATAAGTAGCAAAGGACCATGCAGGCTATCTAGTGGTAAGGTCGCCGAACCTACATATAAACATCTATATCTAATTTAACTGTTTCAATACAGTAGTCCTGGGATCATAAATAGATGAATTCCGACTTCTGAGGACTAAAATGGTAGTACCTTAGTCCTTTTTTTTTTTTTTTTTCCTACCTGAAATCGCAAATAAATGCGATACTAATAATGTTTTAACTTGTAATGTACCTAATTAGTGGATGGCCCCATAGTATTCCTTGTAAAATGAAAACCGAAAGTCCAAAGGATTATTCAATTGAATACAAGTGTGCCACTTCACAAGAACTTGGTCCGCGCTGCTCCACTTGCGCTTGGGGTCATTTTTTCAGTCTCCGATATAATTTGTATACAATAGTAAAGGCAGCGGCGACACGAGATCGAAGATGAATTTTTATTAGCCTATTCCGGACACGCAGCGCTATTGACTATTGTCTTATATAACCTCAACGATAGCACCGACGTTATAATTGTCATTTGAATAATAAATAATGTATCATAATATTCGTAATATGCTTGACACTAATTTATATTATAACTGTGCCAATCTGCTGTTCAAATGCTAATGGTTTCAAAGCGGGGTAAAGTTATGAATTTGTACCTAATTGAAAAGTAAATGTTGTCAATTATAACTTTTTCCTATCTGATTGTTTTTATTTTTATCTATAGATAGAAAAGAAAATTGTTTTAGGCTAGGATTGTGAAGAGCACCTTCGGAGCACGTTCTGCCGCAAAACTGAAATCAGTGCAATGTTAGGTATACCTTTGTACAAAAAAGGAGACGTATAACTTACTGCATATTTCGCTTGTAAAGACAGAGAGAAATAAAACTACTTTTGATAATTTAATAACTTTGTTTCAGTTAGATCTATAAAAAAATTGTATTTTGTTGGACTACTCTTTGATTTTATCACAGCAGCAAGTCTGAGACATACATATGTATGTTTGTACGTACAAGTTCAGCACTCTTCTGAAAATTTTGCATCCGATTCTTGCGCCAACCCATTTTTGATGTTATAAAGTGCTCTTTTGTTTTTCGTTTTAAAATACCCCACAAACGTTTGATTGGATTCAGATCCGGACACTGCCGGTCAATCTAACTAGTCAATATTATTGTCAGTAAACCTGCGCATCGTACTTGCTGATCTATGATAAAGAACATAGTTTTGTTGGAATATAACACTAAATCAAGAGGCCAGTTACAATGTTATAAATGTACGTCTCTACGCTAAGATTTCCAAACGCAGACTGACCAAATATGAAAAACAAAGTGCACCAGATGTTTTATGATCACTAAAATATGTCACCTATCGTTTTAAATAGCTTTTTATAACACCGATACCACTTTTAAACGAATATTTACTCATTCGTTTAATAGCACAGGTGTGCGATAACTTTATTGGGTTACCTAATACTTTTGGCGAGGCTGGTATGCATATAAAAACTGTTAAATTATAGTAAATAATAATAACACTTAATACTCATAGCTCTACACTAGGATTTCCTGTGTTATGGGAACCGTGGACATATACAAGAACAATTACACTGACACCTAAATCTACCCCCTGTTTGCGTCATCAGAGGGCCTCGCGATTTATGCCTTGCCCACATTAAATTTTGACCTCGCCCTGTCACCTCTTAGGTCACTGTCATCAAAACTTCTAATCGAGTCCTATAGAATCAACGGCTATCTATATTTTAACTCATTTTGGGAACGTGAAAAAAAAAAAGAATATCTTCTAAATTAAAATCAGTTACGTTACGTTTTTAAATTGAATTTTAAACCAAGGGTATTTCTCTTGTATAATACAACAATGATAACATGACAGATATTCAAAATAAGCTAATATTTACGCGATAGCATAAAATGGTAGATTGGCCTTTGGTTCTATACGACTCCATCAATTTGATAGCATAACATTTATCGTGATTGCACAGTGAATCTTTGTTTGGTGGTCTAACTACAGGCTCATTAAGAATAAATCTAAACTGACCCACACTCAAAGCGAAGCGACCTCTTTACTACATAAATTCTTAGTTTCACTATGAGTTATGATAATAACATTCTGTACGCGCTAAATAATTATAATGTCTATGCAAACTTAAAAAAGGTTTGTTCTGATCTTCCAACTAACATTACAGTTAATCAAATTCGTTAGTGTAATTGACTTTAATTATACGTCGTAATGTCATGTCACTGACTATATTTATTCATTAAATTAATTTAAATATTATTTAAAATATTATTACTGTAAATTAATAGTACAGTTATAAATTACAACAAAAATAAAATTGGAAATGTTTAGAGTTTCATTTTAGCTTCGCTTTCTGCGTCAAAGCGGATTAGGTTTAAGAGTTGATAGTGTTTGGTTGTTAGTCATTTGGACGGGTTGACGGCCCCACGGTCGCTGACTCATACACAGGCCCGCCACTTATGGAATACGCAGCGTAATTTATGATATAAAAAGAAATGTATATGTAGGCTGTATGATATAAACGATAATATCTGTACCAGCGACTAGTTTTTACGAAACTTTTTTAGATTGTTTTTATCAAGATTGTAGCCTGATGATGTAATGAATATGTTATTGGATTATGTGGGTCAAGTATTCTGTTTTTGAAATTATACGGGCTTTTAATAATTGAATACTTTGCTTAGCTTCATTAATTGAAGATTTGGTGAACTGGTGCGATAGACCAAAAAACATTCGGCAGGTTACTAGCATTCACTATTTATGTAATTTAAGACGAAGTGGCAGTTATATTTTTTTCATACGTGCTTCTGTTGTAACGCGCATTAATACAAAAGTAATATGCGCAGTGTCCTTAACCCTTATAATGCGACCGTAATCTGCAATCACTGCGAGGAAGCCCTGCATAACAGGGTTAAGTGCAAATAACTTTAATCCCTGAAAATGTGGCTGTACCTTGTTTTAAAATGACTGAAAAAGGTTAATAGGAACACATGCTTAGGCCATTGGAAGACTATTTAACAAGCTAATACAATATCTTAAATATCTTGGGACAACGCACACGCGGTCATCTGTCAATGTCATGACTGAAACATTTGTCTTACATCTGTATTGATTATTTCTCTTCCAGGTGAACATGTACATCGACCAGCTGGTGATGTCGGTGCAAGAGGACGCGGTGGTGGCGCACACGCGTTGCCAGACGTACATGAACGCTTGCACCTCGCAGCCAGACCCCTCCTCCGGCACGGACAAGAACTTCGAGTCCGCGATACTCGGCTGCACCCTAGACGATCAGAAACGCGTCAAGAAACGCCTCCAAGGACTCCTTGAATACTTCGCGAAGCTGAACGTGACCACCTGCTCGTGAGTTGCTCGTTGAAGCCACGCACGCTACTCGCTGTGTTACTGCCAGCTTTTTTTTTTAAGTGCGTGTACGTGTCTTAGATTCGAGGTCTTTTGCTCCGTTACCATGTCAGTTTAGTGGTCGTTTTGTAATTTTGCTAGTAAGAGGTCGTAATGATTCACTTTTATATTTGAATATTTTGTAGCTTGTTTATTTTCAGCTTTAAACATTGCAACTGGCTAAAATTAGTTTCATAGCAAATTATTTTTATTAAATTAATAATTATCAAATGATATGGTAAAGTTTAGATATTACTAGCCGAAAATACAATCACAACTACAGCTGAATAAGTTATTTCGATTGTAAGTGGTCTCAAAAACAATGAATCTAAGGCACTTCCACAGATTACATAAAATTTTGCCCAAAGCATGTTAAGAACATTAAATTTTGGTACATGTGTGGTGATTACTTGGCAATCATTAATCTGAATGTTTGGATAAATTACTTATATTATAAACATTTATTAATATTCTAATTTACAATGATCACAGGACTTCTCAACGTAGTGCAACGTTGAAGTCCTTAGGGGATTGTGATATTTACTTGTATACTTATGCTTAGGAAAGTAAAAAAAAATGGTTCAACAAACTATGTTTTGTGCTTGCACCAAAAATATGGTATGTTAAAGTCGTATTAAGCGTTGTTTTAAATTTTTTTTACTGGTACAAAGTAACTATGAAACCGCAGTCAAACAATGTATTTATCAAGTGACAGCCACCCTTAAATTAAACTTGATTACTTTTTATAACTTTGCTTAGAAACCCATAAACTTTAAAAGTGAAAAAGTGAAAAGTGTGATTGTTCATGTTTTCATTATTGCATTTTGTAATGTAACGTTTGCTAGTGCTGACCTCTAGATATTTATATTTTCATTGCGAGTAAGTTCTCATTAAAGCTTATGTGCATGTTTGGTACATCAAATCCGACTTATCTTCAAAAATGTTTTAATGGGAAATGTAATACATTTTTATTTTACTAAATATGTAGCTGAATGTTGTCGCACAGTTACTGTGTAACAGGAACTTTGTCTACATCATTATGGTGTCACAGATTAAAAAGAGACTTTTTCCAGTCCAGAATGACAATTGGAACGAAAGATTGCCTACAATCTCAAATCGATGTCAATCTCGAACTGTGGATAGAATATTAATTTCGGTTGCAAGTCCATAGTCCAATTGTCAAAAGTTTTGCCTTTTCTACTCTCGACAATTAATTATTGTTTTGGTCTGGATCGACTTCCCCACTCTGGATTGCAAAAGGTGAACGTACTGAAAATACTAAATCGTAATGAAAATACTGAATTGAGGTAGAGTACAGTTTTTAGTTTCGCATCTATTAGCTTATGGATGTTAGAGACGAGTTCTACGAGCGACTGCGACTTCTTGAGACTTCGCGCCGTTATGACAGACAGCCGATGTCAAACATATTGACTGTTGGATTCCTATCAAACTTAGATTCCCGTAGTGCGTAGTGACGCTAATTTTGTAACTGCTTTTGTAACAGTAGCGTTTGAATTCACTTATGTGTACAGTTTTCTTCATAACAAGATTAACGAGCGATGCATTGAAACCTTTTTATTGAATTAATACAAGCCAATAATGTTGAAAAAGTTGAACTTGACAGTATAACACCTTTCAAAAATATCTATGGTTTTATTTATAATAATTCCAGTTTTTTATAATTTTTATGGCTTAAATAATATTCCTTGTGTCTTGTTATGTTAAAAATTTTGTTTTATTTTTGTCTTGAAATATATTTTTATGGTAGTGTGAACTGAAAGTGAGAATAAGGCTAATTAAAGATTGTAGATCCGTAAAGTAACTAAATATTGTAGTTTGTTTATTAGATTCGTATAATTTAATAAATAATATTTTATACTTTTATACTAAAATGTGTAAAATTTCTTTTCAGAATGTTGGATAGTGATGGGTATAGATACATAAATGTGTAGAGACAGCAGTTGGCTGTACAATGTTTCATCCTATTAGCGTGTATCAAATTTTAATAAATGAATAGTAGTCATGATATAATTACATTCCTTTTTGAATTTGGAAATGTATTGTTTTTTTTTAACTTAAAAATATCGATGGCCATCTGTATTTGTATTACTTATAGTTACTTTAAAAAACATTCTTAAGCAGAATATTATATGGAATATAATTTGTGATAAAAAGGGAATAAGTAACAAGTGTCGGATGACTCATCTGTAAAAAAATTAAAATATACACATGGCCGAGTGAATATTTAAAAATAAAATTTAACAGATGATAACTTTGATGGCTGCTAAGTAAATAATCGTATCCCACATTGGTGTTAATGTGTCTATTATAGTGGGTGCTATTTACAGTGCTAATTTGAAAATCAAGAAATAAAAAAAAGGTAGAATATAAGAATATAAAAGAGATAAAATAAAAAGTAAGAATTTTAGATGATGGAAACGAGATTTCGTTTTAATGAAATTCAACTATTCAAAGAAAACATCTATAAAGTTCTGTTCTGTAAAGTTTACATTACAAACATACGATTATATATATACGTAGGAGCCATCGAGTTATGAACTTCACTTGTGCTTGCGGTGAAAAGGGGTGTAAATAAATTGGTATTTAAACAGACTTCATCGTACAAGATATCTCGTTCGTCAAACAAGCGAGCGACGTGCTTGGAGTTGGTACAATTATATTATTTGAAGTGTAAATAACTAAAACCTCTTTTAAAGGCAGTTGTAATATAGCGATACCAGTTGGCATGTTATGCGTCCAAAATATTAAGTGCCTGCTGTATTAGCAATCACTTGATACCTACATATATGTTTATATACGAATCGGTCCAATAATTCAGTTAAGTCGTAGTTTATAAAAATGTTATCATTATTCATTAAAAAATATATGTACGACTGTCATTTATAAGTTGTGTAATTAAATAATATTTTATGTTTTTCACAATTACTACATTAAACAAATAATGAAATATTACCTAGATTTCATTATCTGTTTCACGTCTTGCATCTCAAGCATACGGTGCGAAGCGCAAGGCACCCTTATAAATTAAGTAGGTATAAAATTCAAATATAATTCACATAATAATTATGTGTTCTTATATATATATACTTAATTAAATTGCTATAATTCAGGTATGACTTGGATAATTAACGGACGCCAATTTTTTTTTAGAAAACTTGTCTTTGCTTCTATTTTTATTAGTCTGTTAAAAAATTGTCCTTGTGTTTTGCGATCAAATGAACATGGATTACGGTTATATGGAGCGTGCTTTTTGTACGTACATATATTGCACCTACTATGAGACTGTACAACATAATGCCTTATAGCTGCCACCGAGTAGCTTATGTCATACAAGCTATAAGAAGTGTTCACATATTCCAGTAATTTCAATGTTTTTAGATCTACATAAGTTAGCAAAAATGTATAAGTGGAAACAAGTCATGAAAAAAAATCTTATTATTCATAAGTTCAATTCTTGCTCGATGTTTTGACGTTTTCAAGCAGAATGCTCGACTTAGCACTCGATAATACAAGTATCTAATGATAACATTATGTGATAGTTGATACAAATTTGTAAAACTAAGCGTCGACCAAGACTTGTGCTTAAATAAATTTGCTTTAATAGCGAATGTACAACTATTATGAATGTAAAGATAAATTAACTTTCCTAGTAAAAGTGTCTAAAGACGTGTAATTACTCATTATATCTTACTGGCTCAACTTTCAACCACTTTAAAACGAATACTTGTTACTGTAAGGTCTACTCGCAAACACCATTTCCGCCATGATGCAATGAAGCGTATCGTGCGGTGTCCGTTTATTATCTGTTGTGTCTGTTACATTAATAAGCGTATCGTGCGGTGTCCGTTTATTATCTGTGGTGTCTATTACATTAATTACAAAATCATTGCCGCCTTTTTTTTGCGTGGGCTCCGCACCGTTATGTGCTGGCGCCAACTTTGATTCAAGAGCAAAGAATCGGGTCAGTTTTTTTTCTATAACACTCTCAGCTCCGTATTCGTTATTAATATTCCAAAGATAAACTTTTCTTTTGTCATTATTATGCCTGATTCTGGCACAGATCTATGACGGACGGTCATAAACTGGCTGAACAAATGGTGGCGAGGTCTTTTCACGGTTACACTGCTTTCCAGAACTGATCGAGTTGTCAGTACGGATGCGAAGGGCTTAAAGCTATTTGGAAGCATCAATAAAATTAGCTGTCAAGGTGTTGGTGCAAGTGCTCAGTGCTTTTGTGGACTATGTTTTTATGTTTTGTTTAAGTTACATTTTCATAGTTTAAATATTATTGAAGTTGTAGGACTTTAAATTATAGTTCATTTGGCGTCGTTTATGAATAAAAAATATCTAATCGCACTGTTGTGTTTTTATTTATTTTTCAGGTTTGACATTGATCAGAAATGCAAGGAAAAGCTATTTTTAATATCTGACGATCTATCGTCCTTCATAGAAGAGGGTAGTTTAACATATTTCTTTGTGTATCTTTGTTTAGCATGATAATGCCCGATTAGCATGGTAACGTAGATGACCCGATTTTGATTCGGTTGCTTTGTTTGAAAGGTGGTTTGATCAATACTGTTCTGAGTTATGAGAAGAAAATCTGCGCAGCTGTTTAGAAATCACCAGTTCTTTTATAGTAAAGAACTTCTGCAAATCTTATCTATTCGAAAATTACTTTTCTATTGATGATGTTGCAAGAGCATAAACTTGAGCTAAAAATAGTCCACCTGGAATTAGCTGAATACCAAACTCATCATCAATTAACACACGCGTGGACTCGTTGCGGTAGTGCACGAAAGAAATTTGAAAATAAACTTTTATCATTGCGTGTTTACTAGCAATGTTAATTTAAAACTGCCCTTGACGCGACGACATTTGTAGAAAAGTATTACTCCTTGCAATTAAATTTAAATGGCCCGTTCATATTCGCTTTTTACGATGATTTTTGTTATGTCTTCTGTAATTATTTAATTTAAATTTTGTAGTAGGGTTACTAGGTAGTATACCTAATAATAGAATAATATTATATAAAATAAAAGGATACAGTCTTCAAAAAATAATTTATTAATTGTTATAAACGCATAAGTACAAAATATTTACATAAACTTGTTATTTATTAAATTATTTTCAACTATCCACGTTTAAGCAATGACTATTAAAAATTATTTCCAAATGTTTAGTAAACTACTTCACACACAAATTATATGCAAACATGAATCAAAATCATAATATATATATATATAAAAAACATTAAACTTAATGAATTGCACTTGCAAAATATTTTACATGGCTACAAACTAAAGTACCTATATACACACATTCTAAACAGAAAAGTGCCTACCTACTTCTCTACACAATGTATTATTAAAACTATATATCTATTTTAGAAAGCTGAATTAATATTTTTCTGTTAGCTTGTTCAAAGTCCAGAGGTGCATGAACGTCATATTAGTTAGTATGTATTATCTATAAGGTTATGGACCCTTGCGCACTAAGCATTTGACAGCGACATAAAAAGGCGAAGAATATTGAGACTTAAAAAGCATATTCGATCGCAAAATTCGCACGCAGTCGTAGCGAGACGAAGAAAACGCTGTAGTTGATCTATGAGAAGAAAATGCATGCTCTATGTTGGTCGATATCTAAAACATAAAAAAACACAAAATTTTGTATTAAAAAAAAGCTTTACCTATCTACAGAAAGCTAGAGCTGACTGCCACTGTTCGTGAGACTAGGTTCGATACTGACCTCGGCTAAACTGTCATACGCCCAAAATTAGTATTCTATGCACAGTTTGAGATTAACATCTATCTGAGTTTATATGCATTCTGTAGCTCGATCTGTTATCTGCGTTTATAAGGTAAGTTAGCCGCCTTGGGACCACTACTAGATACTGCTAAAGATCAATTGTTTTAAAGTATTGCTAACTAGATTGAGTTTGCAATCGGTTATTGAAAATGGATTGCATTAATCTTAGATAGCAAAAATTGGATCGAGATCGATTATTAATTTCGATCGCTAGCCTAATTCTGACTGATCACGGACTGTTGAATATTTTGGCTCACACATGTCATGTAAGCGAGGTATCAACTTTTCCGAACGCTCTAAAACATTCTACGTTCAACAATCGAATAAGTCGTTAACAGTTTGAGTTCAGGGTGATCCGCAGCGCAGTATTTGATCTATCTAAGGTTTATTTATACTTGCATGCCTACAGACAAGGGAAATACTCCTTGTACTATATGTATATAGCATATTATACTGACTAAAATTTTAGGAGGACCTCGTGAATCCTTCAAACAAAACTATTAGAAATGATACACGAAGATGCAATCATCACGTTGATACGAATTATCATTATACGAATTATCAAATTTATACGAAGCAGAATTCACATGCAAAAGTATTTTAAAACTTTACAGACATATGTTATTAGCTTACATTATGTTCAACGTTGAAAGGTTCTTAACAAACTTTACATACATAGACAAATTAATTGGTACATTTTTAGTCCTTATTCTTCTGAAGCGGGAACAGTGAATCAATTTAATTTTAAGAATTATACAGACATCTAAAGATACATAAAATACGCAGCTAAAAGGCAAACATGAAAACACTACGGTAGAGGTTTATTATAGTAATCAGAGTATCCGACAAGCATTCTTGAGAACGTTCTTCTTCTTAGCGCCCGGCCGGTGCTTGGTCGGTCGCAGTAAGATAGTGCCGTTACTGTTGTGATTCGTGAATGTGCCTGGAATACACGTTAGAGCAGTTCAATATAATAACTAAATAAAATAATAAGCGTTCGTAAAATTGTGAAATAATAACCGTTTTACTATAGTCACAAAATGCAAATAGATTCGCAGCCAAAATCTATCTAATAAATTAATTAAGTAATGAGAGGCAAAGACAAACGAAACTTCATTTGAAATGCAGAATAGAAATTAGAACGTCTTTTCTACTCTGAATATTATATAAATAAATTCCGAGTAAATATTATTTAGGTACTGCAGTTTCTAATCTCGCACAGAAATGAAAGCAGAACTTTCGAAAACTGTATTAACTATAGATAATGTTCGATTTTCAAAAAACAAGCATTTAACGGATAGGTGATTAAATATTGATTAGGGGGCTCTATGAATCCTGGCACTTGCCAAGATTGGCCAATGGAAAAGTAGGGCTTGCACTCAAGTGATCAGGGATTTTTTGATGAAGGGAAAACAAGAAAAGAGGCAGTAGATACCTATAACAGGCGGCACGCAGGGCGGCGCGTCGGCTGCGTGGTCGCGGCGCAGGTCGGCGAGGCAGCGCGCGGCCAGCGCCCGGAACACGGCCGCCACGTTCACGTCCTCCTTGACCGACGCGCGCATCAGCCGGCAGCCCAGCGCGCGCGCCACTAGCTCCGCCTCGTCACTGAGCGTCATTGTATTGTAATTGTAATTGGATGACGACCCGTGTGGTGTAGTGGTTACCATACCGGTCCACCATTCGAAGGGTCCTGGGTTCGATTCCCGGCGGGGC
>DWNH01001426.1:0-11460 GCA_018249895.1 Tiana niger | reverse complement strand
GTTCTGGGTGGGGATCGAACCCACGACCTCTCGTTTAGCAGTCAGGTTCGCTAACCACTAGACCACGAGGCCAGTCATATCCAAATATGTTTGTAGAAATGTGGCGAGCTCTCCTGTCGGAGGCCAAGACTTACTTTGGGTCGCTGCGCTAACGGAGTATAGTAGTATAATTGACTACGACATCATAACTGGCCTCTTGGTTTAGTGGTTAGCGAACCTAACTGCTAAATGGGAGGTCGTGGGTTTGATCCTCCCCCAGAACAAATGTTTGTGTAATGAGCACGAATATTTGTTCTGTGTCTGGGTGTATTAAATTGTGTAAAAAAAACAACCCGTGTAGTGTAGTAGTTACCATGCCGATCCACCATTCTAAGCTTGGGTTCGATTCTTCGCAGGGCAGAAGTTTGAATGATGAATTCAGATTTCTGTTCTAAGTCTGAGTGTAATTGTCTTTGTGTGTGTCCGTCGTACCCACGACACAGGATCCTAAAATTCTAGTGGCCATGAGTGTGAAGCGTTATTTATTATTTATTTTGTAACTCGAAACTATGACGTCTAATGTATGACAATGAAAACGTGTACTCACTATAAGAAATCATAAATCTATACTCGCGGTCATGATCTCATTTCTACCAGCAATATTCCGACCGTATCGTGTTTTTCAGCTATTAATATCTACGAATGTAGGTCTGAAGTCATAGTACTGATATTCTAATAAGAACTAGTTGCAATCGGCTCTAGGCCTCTCGGAATAGAAGTATTGACCGCGATTTTTAAATGGTTGATGTCTAGCTTTTGTTTTACTAGGTTACCTCAATTTTTGAAGTTGTACTTCTTTTGGCGCGTTAGGGAATCTTATACTTAAGAATCGCGATCAATGCATCTATGTTTTTGAAGTTATACCTACTTCGTTTGGCGCGTTAAGGAAAAATGATGAAAGTAAATTTTTACGATGCGCACGCACACCGTCACGAAAAACCGACACCCTGAAATTAGCTATAATCAACATTTTAGTTATTTAACTAGATAATGCGTTATAGTAAAACTTTCAATGTACTAAATACCTTTTTTCTTATGTTAGTGTCGTTCTTTTTACAAACGTAGAATAAGAAATAGAAATAGAAATATTTTTTAAATCAAATTAATGTAAATAGAATTGTTGTCTTAACATTACCAAGAAACTTTTAAGGTCGCCTTCACATATATTATACTCTTGTAATCGTCTATAACCTTTGAGCTGCAATACTTCAGCTTAATATATGACGTAGGTTTTCTAAATTATTTTCAACTTGACACCTCAAACAAAAATTGTCAGGCAATTTTATAACGTTTTTATGCCAATTCTCATCACATTACCACTTGTTGTAAATTGTTGGCAATTCGCTCATATGTTTTATGAAAGCTTGGGCCGTTCTCTCGGAATGTGTAATTGCTGTGTCATTTCGACGGGAATTATGACCGACTCATTTGTCGCTATAATTTTTATTGTACCCCTTTTTTGTTATATTTTTCGTGTTAAACGGATGTTTTGGTGTTTTGGACAGATGATTGTATTTTTTTAACTTGAACCTAGCTTACAAGCAGGACTATTTTATGTATTCTCTGTCGCTTACAGTCATGAAGTCATGCCTTTCTTGAGAAGTATATCTAGTACCTTAGCTTCATTGCCGATAGCTCAGTGGTATTTTTAGTTTCCCGCCTTGGTTGTAAAGACTAGTAGCCCTTTTTTATAAATTATTTTTCGCAACCGATACGGGAAATATTTAGATGTGCTTTTACCGTTGGTGCCTTGAGATCCGTGTAAAACTGTCAAAGGATTTTGAAAATATCTGCCGTAATCCAGATTTTAATATATACATATGTGTATATAGGTGGATCACATGTGTGGCTAAAAAAGACGAGTGTGGAGCAAACCTGTTGGGCAAGAGATCGTATATGCAGCATGTGTGAGTAAAGAAAAGGGTGTGGGCATGTATGGGGAGGTGTGGGCATGGAAGAATATAACCTTATATGGAGTATGTAATCTGAGCATGTGTGGAACATTTGTAAGTATATGAGTGTATGTGTAGATTAATTGCAAATGAAGGATAGCGTGTGTGAAGCATGTGTGTAATTATAAGCATGTACTGGTAAATGTGACCATGTGTGAAGCATACATGGACAGGTGATTCTCTTAAATGGCGTGGAAGTTTTTGCCTTGGCTAAGCGAATCGAAGGCCTGAATGGTCTTAAAAAGTTATAAATAGCACACGTATGTATATAAAAGTACAAGTATTTGTTGAAGTGTGTTCGTCTCGCCATGACGTCAGCGCTCTAGACTGAGATAAACAACATTTCTGTATACAACTTCATGAATTTAGACGCACGCTCGTTTGCTCCTTTCTTGATATGCAACTGTGACGCTTATTGGTAGAAGAAGTCTAAGTTATTAAGTTTCACTTATTTATGTAATATAATACTTTGTCGTTTTGTACACACCTACCTCTTTCCTTCCTTCTTTCTGTTATGTTTTCTACCCAAAGGTTGTCTGGAAGAAATCGCTGCTGGAGCGATAAGACCGCCTTTTGGGCACCACTTAAGAATTAACTACCATTAACTGTAAATTTGTAAACTGTGGTGTACAATAAAGTATATTTGTTGTTGTTGTTGTTGTTGTTCCTTGTTAAATTCGTCATATATTATAGATTTACATATGTATCTGGTCTCAACTCTTGTTTAGTACTTTCTAAGCATAAAAAATATAAAAAGCCATTTTCAATTAAAAGTGACATTGAATAGCAAAGCCCGTATTAAGTTCAAAGTTGTTTTCAGTAATTGGCTTGTCCCGAGGCCGTGTATGATTGATCTCTAAACGCTGCTCTACAGATAATGCGGGTGCAGCCTCAACCCTCTCTACGTAGAAAATTGAGCTCTGCAAACGCATGCAAAGTCCCGTCATCGATGTTGTAGAGTTAGAATATTTGATCAATATTGTAGAGTTAAAATATGTCAGTAACATCTCGCTCAGTTTGTGTAAACTTAGTAGAACATTACTATCATAAGTAAACCGCGTGTTTCTTCTTATATGATAGTTGTGTATGTATAAGTCACACCCATTTCTTCCGGGAAGCAATTTATTGTGTTTCGGAAGAAGCGTGTGGTCGCCGGAGTATACTAAACATGAGGCGATCATCATAGTCATTAAAAGTACGAAACATAAATTAAACAACAAAAACAACATAAATTAAACACAGAGGTAGGTCATCCTTCATTAAAAAAATTTTTTGTTTGTTTAGAATTTTTAACTCTCAGCTCTCCTTTAAAATCCTAAAAATAGATGTAATTACACTACTCGCTATGCAGATACTTTTTGATTCTGTTAGAAAATGTTTTTGAAAACAACATTAAATGCGATTCACTTTGAATTTCCAACAGAAAATGTCCTAAAAATCTCGAGTGTGAAATCGCAATCAAACCCATTTGTATTTCACTGAATTTTTACTTGCTATTTTCTTGAATACTTTTTTATTGAATACAAGTAGCAAACTAGCACGCAGGTCACCTGGTGTTAAGTGATCACTGCAACCCATGGACAACCATATGCAAGCTCAGGCAGTACCTTAGTTCTACCTGAGATCGCAAATATGTATGTTGCTTCTTTTGAGGACTGTAATGGTCGCCTCGTATTTAGTGAACTCCGGCGACCACACAATTTTCCAAAGCAATTAATTTCTTCACAGAAGAATTGAGTATGTCGTAGATTCGTTTCCGGGCAGCAAACCTGCCACTCCATTTACGAAGCGTTTTCATATTCTTTTATTTAATTATTAAGTATTATAAGATACCGTTCAGTTTATTATATTACAAATTAAACTCAAAATATTTTTCATGCATTCTTCAGTTATATTAATATATTTATTTTCATGGAACACTTACAGCTAAGAATATAAACATATACATAATGTTATAATTATAGTTCCTTCTGAGCTATTAAGAACTCTACGAGAAGTTGAAAAATATAATATTTATAAGCACATAGCTAGTTGTAAAAAAAACAGTGTTAATCAAACATGAACGATATTTTGATGTGACTACATATCATCCACGTTATTATATAGATTATATATTATTACATAGTTTCAGTGCAGTTCCAATTTTCTTCCATGTCCCGGACACGTCCAATAACACGTGGTGCCAACAATGGATATCGTGTTTGTGTTGACCGCAACATACTCTCCACTCGGTCTTATGGCGTAAATATTTGCCAAGTATCGGATCACCGACCTTATTGACTGCTATGTGATAGCCTCTGCAAAAGACCACACATTATACTTCATAAAGTTGAAGTGCAGTCGGACGTGCACAATTCAGTAAGAGTAGGGGAAAAATTAGCAAAGCCCATTCGTACAGCGAATAAAAAGAGGCACGATCTCGATATTATACTAGTTTTGACTTAAATTAATTTAATTATTTTCATATATGTAAATAAAAACAAACTGTCGTGGATTAGTCTCGCAAAAGCTGGAAAACAGATTGACAGATTGAAGAAGAGCAATAGAGAAAATCTATTAAAGTATCAAAATATAGTAACAACAACAAATTTTTGACCGATTTACAAACTGTTTATCGTTAAATTTAAATTGAGTTATGATTATATATTATGAACCAAAACATACACAAACATCGTTTACGATATACCTGGGTTGATATTGGCAAAGCACTGAATGGCTTTTCCGTAGACATGAATAGTAAATATCTTTAGAATGAATATTAAATACTTTCACTTATACGAATGTACATATATCGCTGCCATATGACATAAAGTACAAGCAAGCGATAAAGTGCGTGATACTAAGTCTACTTATACGCACTGGAATCAGTCTTCTTAACTCCTCTTGTAAGCTATGTATCCCAAAGGTTTCCAAAGTATTACATAAGTAATAAATCTATCTTATCCATAAATCTATCCTACACCTTTGTGTTACATTTGGAGAATCCTCAGGCATAGAGGTTCCCCTAATTTATCTTTATTCACGAAAAATAAATTCTAATTAGTTTACAATACGCACATTACTTTTAAAACTTAGTGGTGCTTACTGGGTATGCATATCCGAGACCACAGAACCTCAAGAAGTAGGCCTAAATTCAACTACTAGGCTGTCATTGCTCATTAAGTTTTTATTACCTACATACAAGTTATAAACGAGCTTACGTTATGATACGCGCTTTCTGATCTGAGATAATTTTTTTTTTAACTTGCCCGTTAACACTGCTCACCTTTCACTAAGATGACGCTTAAAATTTGGAGAAAGTAGGAAAACCTATTTATTTATCTATTTATTAGATTTAATTATATTTATTTAAAATTTAGTCACCTAACTTACATCACTTACTTTCAAGTCAATGGTCCGTAATTTATTTCCGCTGACGTCGACCTCACGCAAGAACGAACCCTGCTACACACAAAGACCACTTTGGGAACCTGCGACATTCACAAAAAGCGCAATAGTCTTGGCGGAGGAAAGTGGCAAAAACAGTGCGACGTGCCACCCCTTTAGAACCCTCCACTAATTAAGAACTTCGCCGCCTGACGTAAATTAAAATGTCAGCGAATAAATTCTTCTCGCGAATTGCAGACCTATTCGTAATGATAATTTCAGCTGCATTACACCGACATCGCTTGCCATTTTCAATTAATTTCACGCTATTATATAAAAATGATCGATCCAAAACCTTATGAAATGTAATATCATAAATAAATTCATACTCCAACCATGAGAAATAGCGAATGTCAAGAATATTATAATACACTCGATATTTATTCCTTATCTACCCCGTATAAGTCAAATGTAACCTAGGTCATCTCTCAACGTTGAACAGAATACAACGTCCCTATAACTCTGCCAAATATACTGAAATAGACTTACATATGTACCTTTATTATTTAGCAATAAAATTTACACTTAAAAACTGTTTATTGAAATCTTTCGCATCTTTGAACATAGTCAGCATTATATGAAATTTTAATTTTATTTATTTAAATTTTGTCTTTATTCATTTTAAGAAGCAACTTACTCGTAGGTATGTACCTACTTCTTATTTTGTTTTTATTTTCTTAAAAAACATATACTGTCTTCGTCCAAGATACGTGTCGCATAATTAAGACAATATTATTATTTTTTTTATTATTGATTTTTCTGTCAAATATACGTCTTGACGTGACCATAAATAAATAAGAAGCTCAATGTGAGAAACTTAACTCGTACAATTTTGATAAAGATACGCAAAATTAATGAGAATTATACATTCAGAAATAACAATATACATATTTTCAAGTTTAAGTAGGTGCAAGATTTTCCAAACACAATAAAATTTTAATTAAACACATTAATATCTTAGAACACAGAAACAGTAGTGCGTAAATGAACGAGTGCAGGAAACTATTCGTGATCGATTCCATTCTCAACTGCAGTATGCAGCCGCGAAAGCTGATGCGCCCGCGCATTCGCATTCTGATTTGTAAAACACCGGAATCTTGCATTTAAATTGTAATGCAATGATCGCTGCATACAACAATGTTTTATGAAAAAAACACCGTATAACTCAGAAAACTTTCTTAGTTCTTAGTTCGCTTTCTTAGTTAGCTGGTTATTTGTGTCAAAAACAAAGGTCTTTATATTTTTACGAGTGAATTAAAGATTATAGACATATAAAATACACAGAAATTGTCTAAAATAGCAAAGAAAAAAGTCTTATTAATATCACGATTATTATGTAGTGTTTTACTAGTATAAAGTAAGTGGTAGAAGTGGAGACGGGAGTTTTAAAAATCGACAACTCTGTTACATAAATGAATGAAAGTGTGCACATATAAAACAACCATTTGTCATTGTTTTCTTTATAATTATAATGATTTAATTGCAGACGTCGATTAAAATCAAAAGAGCGAGGCAATAAATTAAAAAAAAGAACAAGTAAGTAAAACCACCTTCGCATAATTCATTTGTCAGGAGTATCATACTTAATTTGGTAAGAACGTAAAAGAAAAAGTAGCACGCAGTGTTCTTTCGTATCGTAATGCTCGCCGATAACGTTAAAATGATTCCATAATTAATTAATTGTTACTATAGCGTGAAGGAATTTACTTATTGATTAAACTATAAAACAAATTAACTGTGGAATTAAACAATTAATTACTAAGTAAATTGTTTCGAAGCGAATTTCGTAGCGATTATACAAATACTTATTTTAGGAAATACAAATACTCACCAAGCGTTTAAACGTACGTGCATACTAGTTTAAAGGCAAATTATTATAATTAGAATCTGTGCTTTATTCAGTCAACTTTACTATTTGGTTTACTTTGTCTAGTTTTAAACAAATTTCCTTTGTATTGATAACCAGAATGTATGTAGATTACAAATTTAGTTAAGACTTTAACTTATAAAAGTAAGTTTAAGTAATTATCTCGTGAGGAAAATTTGTTGAATTGTATCATTTTATAAGATCCTGTCTTCAATCCGGCCACACTGTCATAAACATTTTAAAACTGCTATGCGTATTTTTTTAATTTTATGATAGTCTAATATTTGGCTGCGATCTTGCAAGATTCGATCAAAGCTAGCCAACTTTTTGCTGAGTTTAGGAGCATCTGAAACCCAACGCATGTGCGCTTCAGATAAGGCCAGGGCCTAATTAAAAAATTACTTTGCTTAAATGTTAAATCTTGAAACGCCACAACTAATGGTATGGAAGATACACATTACAGTTTCCTAAAAATAATCCGAAGTTTTTTTAAATGTAACGTATGTTTTTTAAAAAACTAGGTTAACGTAGACTCTGGTAAGGCCAGTATATAATTTAGCGGCGCCGGCATTTCCTATTACCTATGCGGCGACAAGAATGCAGCGGTGAATCAGCGGGCGGCTCCTGAGGTCACGTTGTTCAGCGATGCCGTCATTGCATTAAACCTTACAACCGCAGCGCGGGCTTGTTTAAGAAGTTAAAAAGACGTTGATTTCATTAATGATTGCCTAATTTTATACATGCCTTATCGATTTGACACTCTTATAATTTCGAAAGAAATATGCAACCTTTTTAGGTCTAAGCAGTTAACCATTTCAAGACAAGTTCTTCCAAAAATTTCGTACTCTTCTCAAAACAAAAACTTATTAAAAAAAATTTTTTATTTCAAAACAGTACATTTTTTATAATTATTGTAAAGAAACGTTGTTTAAATTTTTGCTTAAAAGAAATCATATTTTATATTTCTATTAGGCACATAATTGATCGCACTATAATATTTGATATAACGTCTAAACATAATTACCGGTGAATTGGGTAATATATCTAGTATTTATAGGAAATTTAAGCAACGTACATAATTATGTAGAATATTTTCTTGTATCAAATATTCGTAGTTGTGATACTATGTCATATCTTACGCAATCCTACTGCTGAAGATAACATTTGTAGGCGATACTCTTATCGCTAGTTAATCAGCTGACTGTGAATACAAGCCGTCTATAAACGAATTCTGAGAATATTTACATAATCTGGTTTCCATATAAAAAAAAAAGCAAAAAAAATACATTTAACAAATTTGTTCATGATTCGTGACATGAGACAAATAATATAATTTACACACAATTAATATTTGTATATAATAATATGCTTATTTAATTTATATTAAGCAAGAAATTCTGAAAGTCCATTATTTCATTCATCGTATTAAGTTAAAACTTAGTCAATGGAATCCTACAAGGTTACGTCAGGAATTGATAGTTTCTCGAACGCTAACCAATTCAGCGGCAGTCAGTGCCACAGCATTCCTGACCCCAATTCCAGCGAGGCAGCGACCTGAAGCAATCTTTGGACTTTATTCCCAGTACCGACAAGTATTTGTATGCTTCTAATGCGATGCACAGTTAAATTTATTCAATATCTGAGATTACTTAAGCTCTTCTTAGAATCTTCCGAGTAGGTAAGAAGCCTCATCTAATTCATAGCATTTAGCGCGTTCCTTATTCTCTTAATACCTAAAGACCCCTTATTCTCGGTTATTTTCTTTAGTCCGAGTGTTTGCTATTGGATAAAGCCAACATCTTTTATTTAGACAAAGGAAATCAGACAAGGAAATACGTCCAGGCAAGTTCTTTCAAGTTTGCTTTCAATTTTGAAATAGACAAAACAATTTAATCCATTTTTTTTTCTAAGTCGCTAGAAAATGTACGGGTATAATTTTTAAACTACGAATTAAAATACAATTTTTAAAAGGTTTTTTTTATTTGTTCACTATAACCTACAATAGATCATTTGGTCGTAGTGGTTGCTAGACACTATTCAAGCCTCCTTTCCTTTAAATAATTGTAACCAGCAAAGGGCAAACTTTGAGTGCCAAATGGTAGTTAGTTTTTGTGAATTTGTTTAGTGAATTTATTAAAATACTGGATAGTGTCGGTGACTTTGCCCGCGTGTGATTTATAAAGACGAAAGTTTTAAAAAATAAATATTATTTATAAAAGAAAATTTACTGAGTTTAACGTAAGATACATCGTCAATAACGTGCGATGTTAGCATTTTTGTTTCTGTGCATGTGTATGCAGTGCCGTCTAGTAATTGTAAAGTCAATATTTCATCGTATATTAGGGGCAGGATTCAGCGAACAAATAAATTCAGTAACTTAGAGTAAACTTGAATCCAAAGTTGTACAGTGATTTTGTAGTCTCTCGCGTTATGAAACGAAATTGCAGACAGAGATACTTCAAATCTAAAAAACGTATAAATAGCATATAATTTTTCTGTTTAATGATTGACCTTAATTTTAACATCACATATAGACATTAATTTGATTTTTTGGTGAGATGTATTATTTAATTGAAAGCCTGAATTAATATTTTACCTGCCATCAGTATCAAAAATGTGGGATTTCATACTCAAATTTACCTAATAAATTGGTAAATTATATTGCAAACGCACCTGAATGTTCCAATAGATAAACAAAAAGAATTTTAACCATGCTTGTATATCCAGCTTCTGTAGTAGGCACTGAAATAAAATAGCGTGGCCATCTTGTACCAATCCATCACTCTTGATTACTATTGTGTGGTGGAACAGTTGATGGGTATTTAATTATTACGAGCATTCGTTTTCATACCCGTGCGTAGCTATTACGCACTGAAGCGCTTGTACTACGAGTAATAGAAAAGTGACGGCATGTATTTCCTACTGCAATGAATACACTGGTCAATTTGATGGGCACGTTTTGTGAATAGCTATAACAATCCGAGCGTTTTAGACAATTCTAGGCTTTATGCAGAAAAGCATACAGACGTCGATGGATTGTCGAGCCCTACGTTGAGGTCGGTTTGGTCCGGGGCGTTTATTGGCGAGAATTGGGCGCATCCCGGTTGTTCGACGAAATCGCTATCCGTCCTACGTGGTTCTATCTCTTGATGGGAATAACTTTGGACGTAAAATTTGTTTTGTAATTCCACGAATTTCATTTATGAGATGGTTTAAGTTTTATTTTTATTGTCGTTTTTTTACCTTTGATTTCATCACTGAAGATACTCCGAGGAGTTTCACAGACATTTACTTTACATGTTTTTGAGGAATTATTAAGTATAAAGCATTACCCAGAATGCATGTTACAGTCTGTTTTAAAGCTCTACATAATTTTAAAAATACAATAGCTCCAATTCAGTAAGCCGCTATTTACAACCACAATATTATAAAGAATACAAGGATCAAGGCAAAATATTTGCGCTTAACACAAAAACCCACTACATCGGACTTAATATCCGCCGAGCTGGTCAGGTGTTGTTTTTTACGGCAACGCGGCTGCGAAACGCTCGTAAAGCAGTATCTTAATAAAAAGCTGGGATAATAATATTTTCCATAGCTATTAAACCACGGCAGCTAACAGAGTGGTCTTGTTAACGTATAGAGCCATCTGGTCGTTTAAGTCCAGTCGTTCACTCATTCACTTCGAACGTTGGGTAAAAAAAGGTTTTAAATTTAAAACAATATTTTTGACACGTTCCGTTTTTTGTTCAGGACTTTTTCATATTTTGGTTAAGTACATTATATGTGTCCACCAACCCGCATTGGGCTAGCATGGCATATGGCCTAAACAATATTCACGTCTGAGAAGAGATCTTTAACAGTAGTGAAACAATAATAATGGGATGATAACGATGATGACACGTATTTCAAACTAACGGTCGTATACATCCATAAAAATAAATGATAAATAAAGTGCGTATGGTCTGTGAGCACATTGAATTAGACTATCTATCTCATTTTTATTCTTGTTATTACGACTGAGAAGTTAAAAATAAAGTCGCTGTAAAATAAGTAGAAGTACAGTAAGTACGATATAAACATGTAATATAATATTATCATTTTCCATAGCCAAGTCAGCGACCGGTAGCGGTGAAGGAGCGGTCAGTCAACATTCACGCGGAACACCGTCAAATG
>DWNH01001425.1:0-11460 GCA_018249895.1 Tiana niger | reverse complement strand
GGTGACTCTCTCACGAGCTGCAACCTGCATCCTTGCACTGCAAACAACGTATGCCTATATATATATATAGTATCTATAGGAAAAAAACTAGAAATAGGATTTGGCTATGGGGTCTGACGTATCAGTTCATTTGCAAAAGGAGTCTCTTGCCCAAAATAGTTTGGAAATCCCTGATTTAGTTTGATTCTCCAGCTGTTTGTGTAATTGTTTATGTGTTCATGATGATCACGACACAGAAAATCAAACATCTCGTTCACCCCAACTCTCAGACTATGATCTACCACCCTATTTGAACTGGCAGCCCTAGCAACTATACATAGATGCGGTTTCGAAATCGCTGCGTATCGCCGAATGCGTTCTGCAACTGGGTACGTTTGGTTGGTTTTGGTGTGCTCTAGAAATCTGGCGTTGTAGCCTGTTGTGGCTACTGGATTGCGATCAGTGTTACCATTAGTGCAACTGTTGTATAAGGACGAGTAAGAGTGGCTTTTGCGGAAACTTGCTATACGTCCGTTGTTAAAAACACTATATATTCTGATCATTATTTGGTAAACCAATTCTCGCGTTGCTTGCATTATAACCATATAGCTCTCATAAGTGCTAATATCTTTTTACGATTTTGGGTAAACGTGTGTCAGGTTGAGGTCAGAATTTGATGATCTGTTTTGTTAAGATCAGCTACATCAACTAAAGTGAGAAATTTATTTAGGTTTTTATTCCGCTAACCATACCATTAAAACCGATGGTTCAATTTGAATTTTATTTTGAATTTCATTAATTTTATGTAAACTAGTTTTCGCCCGCGGCCTGACATGCATGGCATCGTTCTAGCTAGAATATTCACCCAAATGAACAGAATTCTATATATTAATCCTATATGTTTACCAAATTTCATCCCAATCGTGTTCCATCCGTTTTTGCGTAATTGATTAATAAACATCCAAACATATAAACTTTCACATTTATAATTTTAATAGGATATTTTATGATTGATAAATCAAACTCATTTCATTTCACCACCAAACTCGAAAAGAATTGTCCTGATAGCAAGACATATTAAGAGTTGGTAGTGATATTAATACGTCAACCTTCTACAAAATAACTTCACGGTACTGAAAAGGCGGTCATGATCGCTTTTCCGCTGTTTGAAACTGTTGACAATTAAATGATCCCTTTCTCGCGGATAATGCGCAACGATATGCCCTAACAAAGATTTGTACAATGGCTCGTTCGTGTTTGGACAGTGACTAAGTGATTTCTAGTTGTTTGCCTGTTGCGTACCTATATTTCGACATCAAACTTACCGTTTTGTTTTGAATAATTATCTTTTTTTTACTTTTCATCAAGAAAGTCTCATGATTACGATAGCGACTACAGGGGTGGCAGAAGCTTTACGCCGGAAGCAACCCGGTTGATACTTCGGAATGCATTCTTAGCGGCAACAAATTATTTTGAAATTATTGATATCCCGATATTTCGGCGCTGTTGCACGGATACACGAATATCGTGGTTTACATCCCCTGAGCATTGTGTTAAGTTCATTAAATAACCGCTAAAGTCTAATAGTGTTAACCATGGATTTGTTGGGATTCTTTCGCATAATCAACAGTTGGTCGAGAGTTGGTCGAGTCTGTTGGTCGAGAGCGACCCTTGCCTAGAAACTGAGAATGTCTTCATCCTGTTTGCTTTTGGAAACAGGATGAGGCAGTTTCAGAGCACTCAGCCTCTATTACTACGCGGCTTACCTGGCTAGTCTTTTTCGGGATTGCCCGACGAGTTTCGAACCTATACGCGATTCTTAATCGAGAGCTCCCGTCGGTCGTCAGGTCGCAACGAAGACGACGTAACTTTTAATGATATTACGCTTAGTATGATTAGTTTCTTCTCCATGTAATATGAGTCTTTCTTCCATTTCAGTACGGCAGCGATGAGTTCGGCCACGACTCGCCGAGCCGGTACGCGTCGCCTAAGGGCGCCGGCGCGGGGGCGGCGTACCAGGAGCCCTACTACGGCGGCGAGTGGCCCGCGGGCTACTACCAACCGCCGCCGCCCTACCACCACGACCCCTATGCCACGTCACCAGGTAATACGCCAAATGAGGGTACTGGGTATATTGTTATATTCTGCTCCAAGTAATATCTGAAGTCTTTCAGATGCGTTGCTTCTTTCAAGAACCAAGTTGATGGACCAGAACCTTTCGAAACAATAACTGTTTCACTGTAAAAGTAGACGTGGCACCGGTACCTATGACCCTGTATTAATTTCTAGGTATAGCGGGCGCACCAACGGGCGAGGCGGGCGGCGCCGGCGGGGCGGAGCTCCCGCTGCCCCCGATGTCCTCGTTCCGGGCGGCCGCGCCCGTGCACTCCCCCACCGACCCGATGATCGTCGCCAAACCGCCTATGCAACCTGTGAGTATTGACAATGATGTGTGTAGTGTCCTCCAGGACATTCGGTTTTAGCGAAAAAATTGAGTTTGTAGCATACATTTTCTAGAAAGTATTGAAAATGAACGAAGTATAATTATTGCGCGCGAGCGTGGTAAAAAGACGATACGACACGCAGAGGGCGGTGACATAATATAGCTAGGTATATATAATTATTATAACTATAGTCGACTATTTAATGAATACTAATTAAAAACATATAATAACTACGCAAGTGAGCAAGCCGGTATTTCAGTCATCATAAATATAAACGGCAACTCACGTCGCGACCTGACGATCAACGGGAGCTCTTGATGAAGAAGAACCTCGTATAGGTTTGAAACTAGTCGACCAATCTCGAAAAATACACGTGACTTAAGCCGTTTATATTTATAAAAATGTGTAAAGACAATCACAAAAATTTAAAAAATAAAAGTACCATGTATGGTTTTAGACCGTACACACAGGTCACCCAACACAGGCCTGGTGTGAAGCTGCGTACTGTTTAACTGAGTGAAGCGGTTACAGCCAGGCCTACATTCACATTTTGATATTTGGTCGCATGATGCTTCAAACGGCTATCGTACATTACCCATGTCAAAGACATTTTATTGTATTCAGCTTTTTAATGTATGGCAATACTTATTATATTGATGATTACTATGATATCATGTTTGTATAAAATATTTTATTATATTTAGACTGGTCTCGTGGTCTAGTGGTTAGCGAACCTGACTGTTAAACGGGAGGTCGTGGGTTCGATCCCCACTCAGAACAAATGTTTGTGTGATGAGCACGCATGTTTGTTCTGTGTCTGGGTGTATTATTATCTATATCTGTAATTGTCTTTGTATGTGTCTTGTTGACATTTTTAGGCCCAGGTTAGTCCGTTACTGTACAAGTATATAGTTATATGTAAATAATATTGATGCCATCGCGATATGAACACAGATGTACGCGGGCGCCGCGAGCACACCGGGCGCGGGCGCCGGCGGCGAGGCGGGCAGCCTGTCCTCGTACGGGTCGTCCCCCTCCACCCCGGTGCACTCGCCGCCCCCGCTGCACGCGCGCCTCTACCCCCCGCTCAAGCATTCGCCGCATCACCCCCACCATCCCCATCAACACAATGGACAGGTAATTGAAACCTTACTAAAACCCTCAATTTTCTTCCAGGTCTTCAGGTTTCCAGGAGTATTGTCGACTGGCCTTTTGGTCTAGTAGTTAGGTTAGGTAGCTTAAACCCTTATTGATATCCTCAACATTTGCCAGGTCTACAAGTTTCCAGGTGTATATTGACTGGCCAAGGTTTAGTGATTAGTGACACTGACCGTTAAACCGGATTTCGTGGATTCGATTCCCATCCAGGTTACATGTTGATATTTTAATTTCCCATTCCAGCAACAAAGTTGGGTGACGACGGGCGTATCGTCGCCACCGAGCGCCTCCACCCCCCACGCGCCACTCCCCGCCGCTGTCATACCGAACGGTCACCAGCACGTTGGAGTGTTTCCGCCAGCTGTTATGGTGAGTTGGGGCACTTGGAAGTGGAGGGGGGACGGCAGGATGGATAGGAACGTGGAGAAAGCGAGCTTGGGGGAGTGGTGAGAGGATGGTTGTAACGAAAGAGGAGTGGGGGATAGAAAAGTGCTGATAGAAATGTTTCATATTCTCGTGAATGAAGTAGATGTAGAATTTGTTCTGGTATGGTAATACGGAAAGAGTGAGATGGAGAGACAGGAAAGTTATGAATGGAGACAAGTTATCTTGAGGCGGAGTGAGAGCGATTCAATTACAACAGATCAAAATGATTAGGGTAGGTTAAAATAGTAAGGAAAAACACGAGTAAAAAGGACATTATAGCTTGTAAAAATCAGCATATTAATAAAGTATGAGAAATACAATTTTCTGTCAGAAATTTGTGAAAGAACCACTTCACAGTTGCAATAATGTGGGGATTGATAGTGTATATATTATAGAAAATAAGTATACTTTGGGATATTGAATGATAATTTGGTGAATTGAATGTGGAAGAAAAGATAGAAGATAGAAATCATATAAAACATGAGTCGATGTGTATGGGCGAAGGAGAGTCGTGAACAGAAGGATATATTTGTGAAGGACAAAGCGGGTAAAAATTCTGTAAATATATAACAATGAATATTATAATAGATTTCCATTTTATTTTGTTCTCATTTTGGCATGCAATCAGGCATGAGCGTTTTAACGAATTTGTTTAAAATCCGTGGTGTTTCATAATTCAATTTATCTATTTCTTAGCTGCAATGTTCCATTAGTATAGTATACGGAAACAGTGCATTCGCTGTATATGTTAGCTTTGTATATTTTATAATTAATATAATATCTTATAAATTGGATTATGAACACATTTTGTTAATATTTTCACAGATAACTGATACAGTTCATGAATCCTTTAGAATTTATAATAATTTTGATTTAAACAGCAATATTTTTGAATATTAAACTGATCTGTGGGTACCTGGACTGTATAGTTAATACTATTTTGAGTGTAATTTATTAGTTTATAAATATGCATTTGGCATTTAACTTTAAATATGGCATATTTTAATATTAATCACGGGTATTTTTATACAATTATAAATCTTTCGTACAAATTTTTATTAAGATGCATTAAAGAAGTGGGTGTACCTCAAGGGAGAATTTTTGAGCCAATGCATTATAATGGTTTAAAAGGAAATTTATACCTTTTATATTGCCAAATATATATTAAATAAGATATTTAAGATTGAAGCTTCTCTTTATTGGTTGTTTTCCAATTTTTTTTTTCAATTTAATAATGAAAATGTGGAATAATGTTTTACAAAAATTTTACAAGTTTTCCTTTCAAGTGTAATCATTTTAATTTATATTAAATTATGCTTTTATTGCTATAAAAAAACTTACTCCACATTCTCCCCTGTGTATATTTTGTGTATTTGTTGTTTTTTTTTTTATTTTCTTCGATTTTGTTATAATACGCGACCAGTGTGGAGCTAGTGGTCTGATATTAATGATCTATGCACAGTTTTCGTTTGTATAATCCTGAGTGTAGATAGTGTATTTTGTATGTAGTTTTAGTTTTTTTTTTCTTTCTCAATAATCCCTAATTTCTTGTGCTTTAACGTTTTTGTTGTTTATTTTCCCTTTCATAAATACCTAGTAAGATTTAAAAAAAGTAGACGGTTTGTTATTGCCTGCAAAATAGCAGTTGTGTATATGTTTAAAATTTTTGAATATTTTAACGTTATTGGTCCTATAATGTGACCGTTTAGTCACTTCACGATATATTGTGCTACTACCCTCTTTATTATTCCATTTTACGTTGACGACAAAATTCGTTGTAGCAAGTATTATTGGAAGTTTTCCTAACTGAAACTGAAGATAGTTTGGACGGATTACTCATAACGTCTGACGGGGTTTAATATCAAGTGCTCGTATAGATAAGTCTAATTCACAAAACAAATTAAGTTTTTCGTTCTTACGGTTGACCGTTGTACTGTTTTAACGCTACACCGACAGTTCTCTGGTATTATCACCCGGTCACACCACCACGAATTATAGTGACGATACCACATGTGGGTCACATATAAACGTAAGTGTCCCATACGACCCCTAGCTCCAAACTGTCGGTAACGCCACGACACGCTCAGGGGGCGCCGGCCGAGCAGCGGCAACTCGACGAGGCGATGGTGTTTCTACGGGAACACAGCGATGTAGGGGTACGTATATGTTAGGTGATAGATTAGCGTGACCGGTGCTACCGCCACACCCATTTCTACTGAGAAGTCGTTATTTTCCGATAGAAGCGTGTGGATGCCGGTAGCCTTTAAATTTGCGGTGACTATTTAAGTCCTCAGAAGTAGCAACGCATCTATTTGCGATCTCAGGTAGGACTAAGGTACTGCCTGAATTTGCAAGTGTAAATCCATGGGTTTCAGTGACCGCTTAACACCAGGTGACCCGCACGCTTCTTTGCTGCTTTTATTCAATAATAATAAAAATATATCGTGTGTTTATTTGTAAGTAATAATTTTGGAATAAAAGTAAAGTTATTTCCCTTTTCCTGTTTTCGATATTGAGCTCGTAACGTTAAGCATGAAATAACTAGTTAACTAGTGTTGTACTTTAGACAGTTTTATGATTTGGTACCTACTATGTGCGCATGGTATATCTTCAATGCTTTTGATAGTTTTCATTTGCTGTCTTAAATCGTTGTAACTATAGTGTTATGTGAATATTTGGTCTGTAAGTGAGTACTAGGTTGAGGCACTATAAATTAATAGAAATAGGACTATTTTGTTATTTAAGGTTGGAAGTGGATGCTGGTGTCCTGCAGTGACCACTTGGCGGTAGATGACCTTCACGGTTTTTAGTCACTTTAGTTTTTAAACAACCACCAAGTGGACACCTTGTCTAGTGTTTAGCGCACCTGACTGCTAAACGGGAGGTCGTGGGTTCGATCCCCATCCAGAACAAATGGTTGTGTGATGAGCACGAATATTTGTTCTGTGTCTGAATGTATGGTTATCTATATATGTAAGTATGTATTTACAAAAAAAGTGATGTATGTTTATTGTTTGTCTGGTTACCATAGCACAGGCTCTGCCTAGTTTGGAATCGGATGGCCGTGTGTGAGTTGTGAAGAAGGTATTTATTCCAAAAAGCCCCGTTTTTCGCACAAATCAATTGAACGTATCCACTCCGGACGTGCAGGGCGCGCGGATGGAGGAGCGGCTGGACGACGCGATCAACGTGCTGCGCAACCACGCCGAGGCGCCCGACCTGTTCTCGCAGGACCACCACCACCAGCCGCCGCCAGGTGAACGTTACTTCGTAACACATACGTCGCGGTCACACGCTCTATATTAGCTAACTTTTATGTATATGTCTATCTATCAATGAATGTACCGTGAACATGACATTCAAACACTTTATTTCTACCGGGAGCATGCGTTGTAACACTGTATTTCTACCGTTGACATGACATTCAAACACTTTATTTCTACCGGGAGCATGCGTTGTAACACTATATTTCTACCGTTGACATGACTTTCAAACACTTTATTTCTACCGGGAGCATGCGTTGTAACACTATATTTCTACCGTTGACATGACATTCAATCACTTTATTTTCACCGTGGACATGACATTCAAACACTCTATTTCTACCGGGCACATGACATTGAACACATTGTTTCTACCATGAAAATGACAACCTTGCATATATTGATATGCAATACATCCATAAATCCGGTGGGCTTTTAATTTGACTTGACCGTTTTAGTCCTCAGAAGTTGCAGTTCATTTATAACTTTTAAAGAATTATTTTTCAATTTGGAAGTTAAATGTCTCTTGAGTTGCATAGATAAGGTGTGCCCAACACTTTTGGAAAAAATTACAATTTTTTTATTATTTTTTATCTTTTTTTCAAAATTTCCAGTGAGTCGACTGGGCGTGCCGGGGGCGTTACCACCACACTTGCACACAGAGCCGCCCGTCAAAATGGAGCGACATTTACTACCTAATACTAGTGAGTTGCTTTATCAACTATACATATATTATATATTTCAAGTGGCACGAAGCGGGTGTGCAGGCCGCCTGATGTTAAGTGGTCACCGCAGCCCATGTGTTTATTAGTAGTATGTGTATGAGCATAGTACTAAAGGCATGCCTGAGAGTTTACACAGTTGTAATGCTATTTCTGCGGACTAAAATGGTCATCCTTAATTTTGTTTTACGGTAGAAATAGGCGTGGCGGTGGTAATTTACTATTAATCTCGTCAATTAACTAGATGCATTATTTTAAAACAATGTTAACAAAGAATGTTTGTAACGTATTGTTCTCATCGTACAGAGAAACGCAAAGAGCCACCGGACTCCGGTCTGGACTCGAAACCGTCGTCGTCGGGCTCCGCCGACGCGCTCGCCGGCAAACCCGGGGGCAAGCGCTCGAGGCGGTAGTGAGTATTATACACTTACACGTACATCGCACTGACACTACACTGGACACTAATGTACTCGGTTCTTGCTATTATTTTGGTTCTTATTACGATCGTTATAAGGTCTATTTTCAAAAAGCACTGTATAAGCCGACAATCCACCGACCAGTTAACTGAGCTCCATCCACCCATCTATCCATCAGCTTTTAGTTGTCCACTGCTGGACACAAGCCTTCTCTAGTTGGCGCCACTTCGTCCGGTCCTGAGCCCTTAGAATCCAGCGGTTTCCCGCTATCTTCTTCAGGTCATCAGTCCACCTGGTCAGTGGGCAACCTGTGTTCCTTTTGCCGAGACGTGGTCTCCATTCGTTAATTAATGTTGTAGGTACTACTTCTTAATTACTTAATGGAAAGGGAGTGATGTTATGTCCACGTAAAATGATCCTATTAATGGTTTAATAAGAGACCGAAAATTTACTTTTTGCTTTGCTTATTGTAACGTGTACAATAACGTATAAATAATTTATTTATGTAATTGTGTTTAATGGTGTCGTCAAAAAATATTTGTTTGTTTGTTTGTATAAATATGTTTGTATAAATAAATAAAATACAGAATTAAGCACAAAATGAACGGTCACTCGAGCACTTCACTCGAGCAAATCATCGAGCTAAAGTTTCAACTCAATTTAAACGTTTATTGAGTGAATAAGTTCAATAGAGTAAGCTCTCACATCAATTGTGCTTAATTGATTCGATCAATTTCATTTCATCCAACATTTTTCTCTTTTTATTAGCAAACGTTTTGTAATTAACGCAATATCTCTCTAGATTACGCTCTCTAACTAATAAATTAATATGTGTAGGGCAAAACTTGGGATTTCTATTTTGGAATATTGCTCGAAGGAAGTATAATATAAGAGAAGAATAACATTTATATAAATAATATGTTGTATACACATTGAGTTGCATTAAACAGAACTTGAAGAGTAGTAGGTTCCGGAAAGTAACACCGCCACACACCAGCCCATAACTGCTAAACGGGAGGTCGTGGGTTCGATCCCCACCCAGAACAAATGTTTATGTTATAAGCATGAAAATTTGTTGTGTCTGGGTGTAAAAAAAAAATTTATCTATTTAAGTATGTATTTACAAAAAAATATAAATATATTTATTTATTTATTTATTTGTAAACCTTATACTAGACGTTACAACGGGTTAGACTTAATGCCTGTTGGTATTGTCTACCAGTCAACCCTGGGTGATGGTGAGAGAATGTGGTAGGTTCTATAAACAAAATAATAAAAGATAAATGATTTTGATGAATTTATGTATGTTTATCAGTTGTCTGGTTACCATAGCAAAGGTCTAGTTGCCTAATTTGGGATCAGATGACCGTGTGTGAGTTGTCCCAAGATATTTATTTATTTTAGTTTATAAAGCATGTCATTATGAAATGTTTGTAAAGTTTATTGTTGAATAAAAAATTGTTATTATTGTTATTATTGTATTTTAGTGCCGTTTTGCCTACCTTTCCCCTAAGTTCGAAATGCAAATTATCACAGTTGCTGTATATTGTTTTTGTTCTCATAAAAAAAATGTTTTGTTTAAAAAATGACGTTAAGAACGAATTTACGTCTTACAATCTTTCAATAGATATTGAAGTGATATAAATAAGTAGGGTCATACATAGATTGGCTAAAAACATATTCAATTCAATTCAATTGCGTTTAAGTTATTTGCATGTTTATTTGCATGAATATAGGTTTAACATTGTGTACCTTCGGCAAGACAAGGGCGTAAAACGCAAAAATTATGAAATTGAGTTAAATATGCCAAAGTGCTTTTAAAACATCTTACTATCTATTAGAACAAAGTCAGCCATTCAGTTCGGTCTCATTTCGGCAGAGGTCGATAGTGCCTTTGTCCGATTCGTCCGTTTTTTGTCAATATTGGTGCGACAACATCTTATTGGTAAAATAAAAACGTAAAACTCTTGTAGTGAAAATTTGTAAAAAATGTATTTATGCCCTTGTCCCACCGAGGGTGCGTACATATGTATTATGTATTTATGTTTATTTGTTGACCAGTGATACATATAGATAGGCTTGTTATTGAATTTTGGATCTGGTGGATCTGAGTTCGATCCCCGAAAGCATTTCAAATTTTTCTATATTATGAGTATATGCGTTTTTATAAGTTTTGCCAGCGTAAGCCCTCGGTTGATGATAATGTTGATCAGTTGTCTCTTTAGGCTTTGTCTAGTTAGAGATCAGTTCATCGTGTGTCCCAAGATATTTATTTAATTATGTATTTGAACTATGCCTTCTGTAGTCACATATCACGGGAGTCAGTGACCTTTTCGTACCTTTTCGTATGCTACTATTTTTATCAACCGTTAACTCAATCGGAATATATTCGATGCTACACGAAGCAAGTTTTGATTACAAACGAAAACAGAATTACAAGTGGTAACCGCCAACGGGCGGTAAGTTTGCCGACCGGGAAATACTTGCACCATACCCTATTCTACCGTGAAGCAATTTATTGTGTTACGAAAGAATTAGTTGCTTTACACGTACATATGTATGTATGATTAGATATCGGTGCGGCTTCTCCAGTCCATGGGACCTATTACCTGAAACCCTTTTTAATTTTATCTTCACTCTTTTAACACACAATTTTGCTTGTCGCTAGAGCGTTTGGCTTAAACCACGCTAATAAATTCATATTGACCCCACTGCAGTTTGTTATACAAATTAATATGAATTCTATCAGCTTGTAATACAGTCTATTTTTAAATATCATTATCTTTTATTTAAATCTTTAATCCGGGTGTATCCCGCATAAGTCGCAGGAAGCACGACTGGACGAGACTCAATAACGCTCGTTTGTGTAGTGGATTAAAAATAGTATTAAGATGTTATTGTTATTTATCTCATAATTTTATATTAGAAGTTAGAACGTTGAAAGGTTAAGTGATTGTAACACAATTGTGACAGTTACGTCATCATCATCATCATCAACCCATCATAGTCCCACTGCTGGGCACGGGTCTCCTCTCGAATGAGAAGGATTTAG
>DWNH01001424.1:0-11463 GCA_018249895.1 Tiana niger | reverse complement strand
CCCGTAAAACGACCGATTTTGATGTTTCTTTTAAAAGGAGAACCATCAAAACTGTATGACCATCGTGGTAAAGCGCTTATGTATTACACCTTACGTACCACAAATAAAGAATTGAATTTAATACATAGATAACTTTCGCCTTTTTAAATTTCGGTTGAAAATAAAAGAATATAGCGTAGTACAATCGAGAAAGATACATCAATTTATTTATAGTCAGTAAACAAATCTGGTATTTCCGAAGTTTCTGTATATGAACGAAGTATCGCAGTTGACGTCAGTTGCCTATTACCGGAATTCCCTTGTGTCGGGTGTTGGGTATGATTGTCGAAAGCAGACCTGCTCACGTTCTACCGGCAAGAATCCAATTTTAGCTTGATACGTTTCGCTCGGTCCAGCCGTTTTTGCGTGCTTAACAAACATCCATACATACAAACTTTTACATTTATAATATTAGTACGATTAAAATAAATAAACATCTTTTGATGACATGAATTATTATACTGTAACCTCTATACATAACATCGTGGAAATCTCTTCCAGAAAATCGCTCGTCAAACGGAAGTATAGTTGGTCCAAAGTTCTCGTTTCCACTTTTGGCACAAACCATTCAAAATAACTAAAAAGGATAGATGGGTGTGACGTAAGCGTCCCTGTAGATGCCGCACGCTTGAGCACTCGAAGAGCCGTATTGGAACATCGGCTTACGCAGGCATTTAATTGTCGAGAGCAATGTCCTGATGGCAACAAAGTCCTCGCTTTCGCACCGTTACCATGCTGTGACGTTCAGAAAAGAAATGTATTCGATGGTAAAAAATTTTAATACCAGGAAAGATTAGAGATGGCCACCGGATGTATTTTCAAGATAATTTTTTAATTTTATTTTAGAAGTATTAGATCTTCAGTTCCCAAAGTAGTAAGGAAGCACTGATAAATCTGAAAAGTGAACTGAACAATTAAAGAAGTAGTAAACGAGCATTCAGGCCATCTGGTGTTTAGTGGATCCTGCAACGTGAGTAGTTCTACCGAGATCGTAAACAAGTGCGTTGCTACTACTAAGAAGTAGGTCGACGAGGAGGTGGTCGCCGTACTTAGAGTGCTCTGGTAATCACACTCGTCTTCCGAAGAACAATAAATGGCTTTACGGTAGAATTGAGTACGGCGATGGCAATTCCCCTGTCGGCAAATCTAGCACCTGTCAAAAATACGAAATGGAATGGAAAAAAAGGCTTTGAACAGTGTTAAAAGTGTCTATTTATTAAAACACATTGTTCTAGATCGTCACGTGAACTAAGACTACATAACATAATGAAGTCCAATCAACATTAGAAAGGTCACAAATTGTATGAATGAATAACTAGGCAAGCGTGACACAATTTTGATAAATAACCGACGCGCGCGATTGTATTGATTTATTATAAAGGTTTCGTGCCGTAGAATAATTTTACTGTAGCTTATGATTCTTTACAGACTGTTTTCCGAAGATTTTGTTGTTCACTTTGTGATAACAATTAAGATGAAATTTTCATTATAATATTGTAATATTCTAGGTATAGTACCTACTCGTATTACAATATTTGATGATAATATTTTAGAAATAGTTTGTATTTAAATTCGACTGATGTTAATGTAGTCTTGATACTTGTCTTAGGAATTAGTTACGGTTTTTTTTATATCAATTTAAAGCTATATTGGACTGGTTCTACGCGCGTCATTCGCTTGTTTCTTAAGTCGTGTGCATTCAATTTAAGTCATGTGCAGGCCGTGCGTCACCAACAGCGCAAGGCCGCCTATGCATTTGTATTGCGTGTTCTGTGCATACAAGGAACAGATAATACTACAGGAGATCACTGTTTGTTTATCTCTAACCCCCTTATACAAGCTTCTCAGCTTTTTAGTTGAGAAACATGATGATATAGCACGGAGCACTTGGCGAATCATCCATCCATCCATCAGCCTTTAGTTGTCCACTGCTGGACATAGGCCTCCCCTAGTTGGTGCCACTCCGTCCGGTCCTGGTATAAGTATTTATTATCATTCAATTGTACAATTAAGTATTATTCAATTAAGTAAATTTTTCTAGTCATCTAGCTAAGTGTGAATAATATGTATTATAGATCTTTTAAATTGATAATTTTCATCTAATATATATTTCTGAGAAGCTTCGATCTGTCGAATGGCATTTAAAAAATGTAATATCTATCGATATTGACACCAATAAGGCCTCCGACACGATCGTTTACCTCAGTACTATTCTATGCTAGAGTAAAAAATATAAGAAATATATCATGACGATGAAGCATGTAGGTAGGGCAGACACGTGTACGTTACGGCACGTGTACTTTACGGGCACGTACATGACAAAATGGAGTTATGCCGTAACGGATTTATCGTAGAAAGCACGCGTATTACTTTATCAAATTATTTCTTCTTTTTATGGTACAGCAGGTTTTCGCTTTTTATTAAAATATTTTATGCATAAATCCTTAATTTTACTTGTAACAAAATATGATATGAATCTTACTGAACAATATTTTCCAGCTCTGAATGGCACTTGCTTTTCTTGCAACGCCTATAAAGTATATTCAATATCCATGGTAAGAATAGATAAATCTGAACGGGGAAAAGAGCTAATATTAGAAATTTTCTCGATACTTCGTCGTAGTTGGGTAATAGGTTTTCTAAGAGGATTCAGAGCGTACGATGGAAACTTCGACCGTTTCTCGCTCTAACTCCCACTTCAGTACCTAAATCACACTTTAAGTCTTCAATCGTATCGAGTAATATGTTAACTAGAAAACTTATCAGTAGTAAATTTTAAAATAAAAAATTTAAATTCTTCACCTTGATAGCTTACTAATAAGCTAACTGATAAGCTAACTTTTGATATCTAAGAATTTCGGTTTTGTGGCACCATCCCAAACACGAATACAAAACCAATCAGAAACCGTGCCAACGCAATATAAATTTGGTTTTTAAGCTGTTTGGTTGTTACCTGACCGAGGGATTTAAAAATCCATTTTATTTTCCTAAATATTTAAATATGTATTCTATGTCGATGCCAAGATATCAGTAGGACCATAATGACATCGACATTTTTAATCTATTTAAACTTATTTTAGCGTAGATAATAGTATTTCCGCTCTCTTGTTTTGTCACATTAGTGGATTTTAATGTGCAGGTTATTGCCTGAGTTTTATCAAAATTCATTCTACTAAAATACAAGCTGCGTTCCAAATTGTTGAATCGAACTTTGTGGCATAGTATGCTATGCATTATGATGCATAACCTCCGTCAATTTTCAGATTAAATAATACATTTATATGTATCAAAAAAGCATATGATTGAGATGCTTTTATTTTTTGTTATTTGAGGTGTGAAGCTTCTTTGGCACCATTGTGGTTTGAAACTTAATGAAACATTCATTTATAGGAATTACCTTGCGAGACAATAATATAGAACACATACATAAATATACAGATACAGTGCTTCCTGTTCTTATGTCTTCTTCCTCTCTTTATACGGTGTTTCGCAGCTACTCTTGTCTACCAAGCATTAAATTACACATTACATGTGCATTACACATTACATATACATATATACACATACATGTATTATATTTTAATATCGTGTATAATGTCAACATCGCCGGCCTCCTTACCTCTATCGGGCTTTTAAAGCAAACTTCAAGTTATTAGATCTCTGCCACGCTTACATTCTTGCGGAAAATTCGCAGTAGCAAATCCGTCAAATATATGTATATTATAAAGCCAAAATAATTAACAGAATCGTTAGGCTTTGCCTTGCCGTAAAATTCTTGGAGCCTCATTACTATTGCGTACGTACTTACTCGTATGTACATATTGCAATACATACTTCCATTTTCCCTGAGTGAGTAACCGAACTAATGTTCACCTCTCACACTCGTCATCGTTACTTATTTTAAAAATGCACCTCCACGCATAATGATTTAAAAATGTTTAGGGTCGCAATAATGCTTTCAGGTCACGAAGTCACGAACGCGATTTTGCCTTGTGGGCTTGAGGCCGCTCCCCTATGGACGGCGAAATGAAAAATGTCGATTCGGTAGAATAACAAAATACGACCTCGTAGGTATGCATAAATATCACGGATTTAGAAAGGTGGACTGTTTATTTTTGGTTCAGTTCGGATATGCTATTTTTATCTTTATAGTGTTGTCGATAAAGGACACGAGATTCGTACAGTTTGTTTATTTATTCTTCTGAACCGTACAGAGTATCGGAATAATGGCGAACTTAGTGTTTAAATAACACTGGGTAGTTTGAGATTATTAGAGGCGGAACGAGAAGTAAAATCATAAGAAAACTTAGTAGAAAAATGAAAAAATATTACAGACTTAATAATTTAAATGCTAACTAAATAAATATTTACAACATGGTATTTTTTAATTAAAAATTTATTTTCGCTAATATCAGAATCAACAATGAGAAAAATATTTTTTTTTATAACGGTAAGGATAAAAAGTTAGACAGATTCAATATCCTGTGTAATTATCGCGACCAGATCTGAAGAAAACCGCCAGTGAGGAAGCTACCTGTCAGAAAACTTTAAAATTGAATTGCCTTGGAAATTGGTTCGTGGTAAGTAAAGATGACATCGGTTTGACATGTTTATAATACATATAATAATGTAATAATGATAAATATAATAATACTATCTTATTTTAGAGTGAGCGTGAACTAATTTATTTTGCCGACTGCAAATGTTGAAACATGAAAATATTATAACAATTATTAGTATTTCACGGATCTGGTTTGTATCTGTCAAGATTTGAGGGGGAAGGTATAATATAAGCTTTAGGGTTTACGTCATATAAAAAGCCTTTGTTTGTACCTTTTTTATGAAAGTGGGTATACTAAAAGGCCCTTCTTAGGCCCTGACTCCACCAAAGCGGAGATTTCTGAAGCGTAGACGAGAAGAGATGTTTTCCGGTGACAGTTCCGGAGCCGTGCGGAGATGCGAACTGGCTAGACTGGAGCGGAGAAATGTGCTAACTAAAGCGGAAATGTATGCTAGCTAGAGTGGAACTAAACTTCGGCGAATGCTGGACGTTTGCTGAGATAAATGCACAATTTAGCGCGATCTGACATAAAAGGAAGATGTCTCGGTCATGTCACTATTACAAAAACGGTATCTTCTTTTAGTTGAAGAAGAAGAAATAGTCTGAAGAAACAGAATTGATAGCTGCTTCTTCCTATAACCACAATAAAGCGATTTAGGATTATGTAATAAAACCTTAATCACTGTCCATACTTTTGTTATAAACTAAGCCTACCAAATAGGCAGACGGGCCATGGTAAGTCGTCACCGTTGTCTGTATACATATACTCCGAATGACAAGGTCTGATATTAATTATGTTAAATTTAGACCACAAATACGATACTCGTCTTTCGAATAAAACAAGATTCATAAAAATCGGTCCACGCGTTAAAAACTTATCGCTCAACATACGCAATTGAGAAATGGCGTAGTTCAACTCAAGATCTTAAAATTTATATAGGATCGTCGCTGTATACTTTAAAAAAACAAATCACGCAAATCGATGTACTGGTATAGAAACTAATAATAATCTCCTCCTGTTTTGCAGTCGGTTAAGAATTGCAGGGATGTATTAACATCAGATGCCCTGCATACATGCGTTCTATTTATGACTCGAATACACATTAGTCATGATTCTACGTAGGTATTTGTTATTTTCTATATTTGGTCCATTCCATTTCCTTTATTGAAGAAACTACAATATGTCACATTATTTAACTCGACAACGGTCGAAGCTTCACTACGTATGAAAGGAAGTCTTTACCTGCTACATTTTTATAATACAGTTCCCCGCATCAAGGATGAGCTCCTTTTAATGTACCCTCACATAAAACCGCCGTTATTGCAGAAAAAGATGGTATCATCGTTCGCTCTACCTTAAATCAAATATTTCCCATGCGTAACGCAATTGAGCGTGTACATCCAATAAAATTTGCTATAGTAACGGCACACAAATTTACTTAATATGGAATATAAATAACCTATAAAACTGGTTGCTCCTACAATTCCATTCCAAACCCGATACGGACTGCAAGGATAAAATATATTTTACGATGTCGCCTCGCCCTAAGCATCTCCAGGCCTCCTTACTATTCAACATAAAACTTTTTACGTCTTACGTCATCCCGATGTACCAACGAGTACTTTATAAACCAATCTTATTACGTTACGCACCCGTAGTATATCTACCAAGGGACATTTTATGGTGTTTGCGTTTACGTTCGAAAACAGCATAACGTAACTAGCAAAATATCGATAAAGTGGGTACAATGTTAAAGTACCCTATGGTATTTTGCTGTTTACCTTTATACCTATATTGTAATCGCTGGTGCGTGTAAATAGGTTGTCGGCGAACTTGTAAACGATTTGCGCAATTCAGGCTATATTTTCATAAAACAAGATTTTTTCCGCGATTTTACCCACGAGACCACTTCAGATTTCATCACGCTCTCTATTATTTTGTTAACAGACTTACCACATGCCTCGAAGTATTAGAAGATTAGCTGTCGTTAAACTTTATCCTATTTCGAGTTTAATTTTTACGACCGCTTCTATGAAGAGTCTATAAGGTAATGTACCGCAGTGGTATCTAGTAGAAAATCAGAACAAAGTGTGTAAAGAAAATATTTTCCATATCAAATACCTCTGTACACACATTTTTATGGCAGTTGATAGAACGGCATACAAGTCTATGTGCCGCGTCGTCAACCAGTGGAGAGTTATGTTCCAATTACGTAGATTACCTACCCAAAAATATTTTGCGTGTTTCAATATCTAATACTTCTGCTACCGAGTTTTGTTTCCATAAAAAATTCACTTGGTCAATTACATGAAAAAACTTCCATCTAGTCGTTTACATGTTTAGCTTTTACCATATTTCATTTTTATTTATACAGATTAGTTTTCGCCCATTGGTCGAAATTCGGCCATAGTTCACGAAATTTTTATTTTACCGTGTAACATATAAAACAGGGAACAAATAACATTACAACATATTTATATTCTATTACACAAAGGATCTTATTCACCCTAAAAATACGAAGTGAACATATAAGACCATTGCCAAGAATCATATATTTATTTCCTTTATTTCTTCGTGTTCCTCAATCTTTTATGTATCAATGGAACTATCGATTTAGGTGAGTTCCGAGGTCAGTGACGATATCTTTTAGCGAATTGAGTCCTACTATTAACCATTATTTACTTTGATTTATATAAAACATTGTATATTAGTCACTTCTCCATATAAAATTTAACTAAATGTAAGTTTAGATAATAATATTATTGTTAAATGTTTAGGTAAAATGACAGTTCAAAGCTTAAATAGGTGTGAGATTTGTTTATAAGAATTCAAATTCTTATAGAAGATATTATCTAAAATGTAAAAATTATTCAATAGTAAATTAACAACCGCTCCATTGAGAGATCAGAATATTGTCGCAATAATTAACGAGTTTATTTTTCACCAATTCTAAGACGATTTCTATGGAATCAATTAAAAAACTTTCAATTTCATTAGTTATGAAGTCAATAAGACGTAACAGCCATTAATCTGAATACTTAATTCGGAAATGAGTAATGGTTCTAGAACGCTCACAACGCTCCATCCTGCTTGTCTAGTATGCGACTAATTTATCGGGGAATTAATCCCTCGCTGATGGAATTCTAGTGGTCGGGAATAATCGTGCTGGATGTCAACAACCTTTGTACAACATAAGTATGTCTAATAGTACATAGGACGGTAACTTTTTTTATTGAATAAAAGTATTCTGTGTTACTCTTATTCAATTTATAAAAAGCATACAGGCAACCTGGTGTAAAGTGGTCACTGCAACCCATGGACATCCACTTGCAACTTCAGGCAGTACCTTAGTCCTAGATGCGTTGCTACTTCTGAGAACTAAGATTGTTGCCCCACATTAAGTGAACTCCGGCATCCACACCCTCTTTCCGAAACATAATAAATTGCTTCACGGTAGATTTGGATGTGGCGGTGGTATTTCCCAAGGCGGCAGCCTACCACGTATAAAATTATTAACCTATTATTTTATTTTGTTTATTGTAAAGAATTTGAATTTGATGTTAAATTATCTCTACAACTCATGGTATAAAAAGTCAGAAATGAAGAAGTGACTCTACGGCGTTTAATAGCGTTCTTTTTTTCTCTCTGTCATAAAAATAGTAAAACATAAAATCATCGAACATATTCATATTTATTGCTTACACAGTAGATGCGCACCGACACACAAATATAAATATATTCATAAATATCAAACATGTAATTTAATTATAAGTTTTTAAATCCGATTTTTCGGAAAGGTACATAACCCAATACGCGAGAGTCTGACTCTCTCTTGACTGGTAATTTTTTTGTTAAATGTTTTTGAAGCGACCATTCCATGAAATTTGTGTAACGCATATTACGTATAAATTTCAAATTTCTATTCGTGGCTATTACATACAGACGACTGACAGACAGCACATGTTTTGGCAATAGATTTCCCTTTCCGTCCTCCATGTATAGAACGATAGATATGGCGTTTATTCTAAAAGTTCAGCGAGTAAAGTCGTGCTATTAGTAAACACCTACTGTGTTAGTACTTTAGCAAAGTGCTGTGTCAGCAACGATAGATTATTATAAACGCTCCACGCAAACAAGAACATAATCTATTTGTCTTGGGATCTTTTCTCGAGTAGCTTTTTAAATGACCTCTCTTCTGTCTAGGAAGTTATGAATAAAATTCAAATTTATTTTCTTTGTTTATTCGGATTCTTTGTTAAATACAATTTTAATAACTTAAGCGGTAGGAATTTTTAAATGAGGCATTAAGTCTTTTTCATATATTCTGAATAGTTTTGCAGGCTATGGGCAACTTTTCCGTGCTTTGACTTGAAAGTTTCGTGCTTTAACCTGTTAACCATGTTGGCTTAAGAATCTATAGGTACATTAGGTACCTACACATTTTAACCATTAACCTGCCCCTGTATTAAGCTTGCATGATGTAGCGAAGTAGAGAATATAAAAACCGCATGAAAATGGTACTCTCGAAGTAGTTGGTGAGCCTGCTTACCTGGCACAAATGATTCAAATGGGTCAAACTTCATGAGAGAGATAAATCAATGAATTTAACACGGCTGGGCATGGTTTGGAAACCGTGAAGAGTCTTCTCGTCCAAGATCCTTAGTGCCTGATGACGAAAGTATTCCGGCAATATGTTTTCGTTACGTACGGCGGTGAGACATGGTCCTTTAATGTAAGCTTCATACATATATTGAGTTACTTAGAGATGGAGATATCTATATTTGTTATTCTTAACGTTCGTAAAGTAATCCTGTGACTCATTTTTAAAGAAATTACACTTTATACATAAATCGGCAAGAAACTACTACCTACTTACAGCTAGACCACATATTCTTCGAAGTATTTTTAACTTAAATAAACTTTGGAATTCTTGATTCTTCGTAGAATTTCAAATATCCAACTTACATAAAATTGCATATAAATACGTAGCTAGTACAAGTAATACGTATTACCCGCCTGGCTGACTTGCACAGCGCAGGCACACCGGCAAACATTGAGACGTAAAAATATATTAAAATCTCAAAGTGCTTCTTCGGATAGAATTTTCAGTCAGATTTTGTTTGAAGTCTACCAGAGTCTATTGAGAAAGCATTTTGTAAAAGTACAAAAATACTGTTACAACAGTATCTATACTCAATTTCTAAATATGCAGCTTATTTGCAACTTCAAGCAGTACCTTAGTCCTACCTGAAATTGCAAATAGACGCGTTGTTACTTCTGAGGACTAATATGGTCGCCTCGTATTTAGTGAACTCTGGCATCCATACCCTCTTTCCGAAACACAATAATTAGCTTGACGGTAGAATTGGGAGTGGCAAAACCTTACCATGAAATTTTGTTTTTTCTTACGTCGTTGATTTTCTTCAATTTTCCAAAATTCACTTTTAATTCACTTTTACTTTATTCTGAAAAGGGACGAGATAAGATGTATATATAAATGGTGAAAAATAACAATATTTATCATTTAAACATTGATTTATATAAAACAATTTGGTTTATATAAACCAATCATGAATATATTTAAATATTAATCGTAAACACTGTAATAATTACAGAAATGTATTTAGCTTCCAATCCTGAGCTATGGAATACGAATTTAGGCAGCTCGCTCGGTTTCTGTGGTTGAATGCACTTCTAGTCGAGTTTCAGAATTCAAGATGTCTGGTACGGATACTTTTGAAGTTTATTATGTTAATATGAAACTAACAGTAGATAGTTATACTGAGAACTTGTTCCTGATTTTCAACTGACATTTCGATCATATATTTGAAGTTCATTATTACCTACTAAAGAAATTATTCACTTAGAATTTATCTGCTCCTTTTCCGCTTAATTAGTATGTTTGATAATGTATTACAAGCAGCGTGGACATAAGAATTTAGAAAGGTGTAAAAGTATTATAAATATAAATTATTATTAACGCTTCACACTCATGAGTACGCTGCCGCATTATCTGTTATAAGTACCATAGCTTACCGTTAAAAAGTTGTAAATTCAGCAGAATAAAAAATATATAAAATTTAGTTGAAACAAAGTGAACCGTGCCACGTCTTCGAAAAAATGATCTCTTTAACTTCCATTTGACGGAAAAGATTAAACAAAGCGAATTACTTTCGATTTCTGCAATCAACTTTCAAGTCACGGTTGTCGTCGATATTGTCGTCACGTGTCATTGCGACTCCCAATGAAATGTGAATAATACCCAGAAGCCTCGAACGCTGTTACGCGAATTAGGGGAAAAGAAATTTGTTTGTATTAATTTTGTTCGTAAGGTTTCATTACTGCAATGCTTTCACAATGCTTTCTGAATGCTGATATAACTTTCAAAGTGCGAGTACCGTGTTACTCAACAGTACCTATGCATTCTGTTCCAACACATGTCATCCTCGTATGTTCCTGTACTGCTATTGTCGTCAACAATAATTGCTATATATGTATATGGTAAGTGAATCTCTTGTAACCGAAAATCTTACTAATTTTTGTTTTTAGGTAGATTTCAGTATGTAGTATCAAATTCAAGTTCTTTAGTTTGAAATTTGAAAAATAACCAGTATTATGGGTCGATTCTTAAAATATACTCTGTCAATGATACTAAACTGAAATGAAATGAAATGAATTGTTTTATTCATTACAGGGTATTTACATACATACACTTAATGAAAGTCAAAAATCCATTGACCGGGAGAAAAAAGCTGGCGAAAAAAACTCTCGGTACTCCTTTAAAATCAGTAACAATTACATGACACAGTCTGCAGCACAGCTTGAGCTATCTATGCTTTCTAACTTCAGTTTGTTTTTACAT
>DWNH01001423.1:0-11464 GCA_018249895.1 Tiana niger | reverse complement strand
TCTCAAATCAATTTTCATGAATACGAATGGATATATAACGGATGGTGTATGTTAGGGCGCTCGCAACAAAGACTCTCTCATACTAATGAATCACCGATAAAAACGCGAACACTCGATCAAATGAGGCCAGGGTTGGCGATACGTAATTTGTAACTGCACTTTAGCACTAAATACAGCACTAAATATCTATTTTGTGCTAAATATATATTTAGTGCTGAATACCTATGTAAGGGCCCACCAATTTCGGGAGTTTAGACCCCCCCCTTGTCCTTGTCACATTTGTCGAAACTCTCTCCTCTGATGTGACATATTTTTCAATTTTAGTTATAGAAATAATTAAATTAAAACAGCAATTTTAAAATTCAATATAACGTCAAATGTTTAAGATTATTGACAAAACAAAATACCTACTAATTATTAACAATAACTGATTAATTATGTCAATAAAACGATTTTGCTATGTGACGTCACGAGACGGTAACCAGATAATAAAATATTGTCTATTGTAAAATAGATTAGTACTTTAGTGCTTATATTTTTTCAATGCGTATTTTATTAAGTATATGAGAATACAATAATTCTTGTTGACCTCTTGGAGTTAAGCATAGAACATAATAAAAACTGACATAAATCAGTAAAATGTTTTCTCGTTTGCGTTAAGCATCACAAATCGTAAGCTTGCTTTAAAAAGGTGTCGTTACATTGCATTTTACCCTTCAAACTATACGGCTGCGCCTTTTGTTTTTCCACCACAATGCGATCCTATCAAAAGATACGTGTGTTTCCTAAAGCCAGATCCGTCAAAAGCGCCCCACACTAGATAGGTCGCAAAAATCCCAGTATTCTTATTTCCTTTACCGTTACACACGCTCACGTCAACCCTGTAATTGTTGACGGTAGAGATTGAAGAGGCAGCTATAGATGCGCTGCAAATGGGAACGGCTAATGGCGGCCTCACATTCGCATTCGCGCGCTTTTTTCAAATACAGAACGTCTCTTTGTTGACTCCGTTCCGGATCCATTCGAAATAGGCGTTCGATACTCGGTGGATTTTTTTTTTCAATCCGCATTCGTTGTTTTCTCCAGCCAGACGGGTTTGTTTAGGTTCAGGTGCGCTTTCGATTGCTTGTACGGATTATGTGGAGGCTGTAATTTCAAAGGACTGGTTATGTAAAGAAAAATCTCGCATCGCAGTTCTTTTTATAGCCAGAATGGCAGCAATATGAATGATTATGTTATTTGTCTATGGATAGGTAACTTTCGTTCTCACTATGTTTACCGCCAGTATATATTATATACTCGTACGCGGTAGGTACGAGTTTGGAAGTTAAATTTTAATTCTGTTAACTTGAAATTTATGAATACGAAGGGAGCTTTAATATTGTAAAGGTACTATTTACATGGCTGGGTGTTTACAAAAAAACTTAGTAAATATATCAATGCAGGTGGACATTATCAGATAGCGAGCGAAAACAAAAATACTTTAATCTCTGCGAGGGCACTCATTCGAATTAATCAGAATATAAATGGGGAGAGTGCGTTGATAACTACATCAAACACCCCACATTGTAACCTCCCCCTGACGACCAGACAAACGGAAATATGAAAATGAAACATTGAAACGGAAAAACGCATGAAGCGTCCGTACTCGTCGGTAGCCGGACAAAAAATGAACACAAACGAGCGCTTAATTCGCAAAAAGCCCGTTTGATGTCACTAATTGACAATCAGTCGAGGGATGCGTCTCATTGGTCCGTTCCCGCGTTCTGTTTTTAAAAATTAAAGACAAATAAATTAACGGGGTGGCCATTTTTATCTTTGTTTTTCACGGTACGGACTTTTCTCTTGTCGCTTTTAGCGATGTGTGTATGGGTACGTATAAAATGCACGGCGTACTTTAATAATATTGCAGGGTAGCTTTTAGTCTGCATCCGGCTTTGTGTATTAATGAATTTATTTTTGTTACCTACTTCTGTCTCAGTTAGGTCGTGATATTCTTATTAATATAAGCACTCACTCTCGTGTTTTCGTGATTACTCACTTTCGGAAATATTGATGTTATATTCAGTCAGAAAATTATCAAGTTTTCTTTAGTGATAGAAAGTAACATTTTTTTATAGGTGTAATACAAGCATAAAGCCATTGCGACCAATTCAGTCTATCGTAATGTTGATGCTATAATAAATAATTGTCCAAAAAGAAATGAAACTTTTGACTTTAGCCTAAACTTTAGCTTTGATCTGGTACGGCGATAATGCTTAGGTAAATATTAAATAAAATAATTGTAATAAAATAAAACAAAAACCAAAATAATTTATTACACGCAGCAGAGTCGGCAGCTATGTAAAATTTTGTAACTAAAATTTTTAATCTGTAAAAATGTAAGAACGGCCGCGTTCGCGCCAATCAGATGACGCATGCAAAATGCAAATTCGCCTCTTACCGCGCTCATCCGCCTCTCAAAAAGCGTGCGATACAGATAATAATTTAGTGTAACATCCCATTTACATAAACATTCCACTCATATGCCGCATACTAAACGGTTTTTCGACTTGTCACTTACGTAAAATCGCGCTAAAACCACGTGTCAACGAGTCTGGCCTTTCAAAAACGGCTCTCAAACGTGAAAAAAAATATATTTCCCGACGTTCAAGGGTTAAATGTCACACCAATTAGTTTGTGAAAGAAACTAGGAGGACTGTCGGACACGTGATGACAAGGTTTTTGATTAAAACGTTTGAGTTTATTAAAAACGGCACGCCTACTTCCACTGAGTGACGCGGCTCTACCAAGACACGTTTATGAATTTTAATATCTGTTACGTGAGCGCTGAAAGAAAAAGGTAAAACGTACATTTTAATTACATTGCGGTTTTTATGCCTACACATAACGTGTGTCGACGTTTTTATAATCAAATCTAATTTGTTATTTTGGAATGATCGTCATCAGATAGTGTTGCTAAATACTGCACTGCTGGGTAAGGGCTTTCATTTGACTCCGTTCAAAGACGCGCAATTCGAATTGCCAACGACCCAAAATGGACTGACTGGAGGTTAGCGATCTCAGCGTTCGAAGGGACATAGGATCGCTCTGCGTGTTCCATCGACTTTACTATGATGAGTGCTCCGAGGAGCTATCCAATTTAATGCCTACTTCGCCGTTTCTGTATTGTACCTACCTACCACCCGTCGAAGACAAAAGTTCCATCCACACTATCTGGATTCGCGGCGGTTTCCATGGTCTGTTCATTTCTGCCACGTACCTCTAAATTATAGAACGACCTTCCTGCACATGCATTCCCAGCGTACTGTGGCATGGTGATCTTAAAGAAGGCGTTAAAAGAGCTCTACGTAAAAGCCGGCAACCATAGATGATTCACGGTCTGGGTGTTAGTATAATTGTCTTTGTGTGTGTCCGTGGTACCAACGACACGGAATCCTAGTGTGAGGCTTGTGAGTGTACCTAAAGTGTTATTTCAAATTATGAATATCTGGAAGAGCACATATCCGCGTATACATAAAAATGTTTACGAAGCATCATATTTATCAAATTCCATAGTCGCTTGTTTTATCTCAAGATCTTGCACGCGTCACTAATTTTTTCTCTTAAATTTTCCGACGCCAAACAACTAACATTATCATAAGTGGTTGCCAAAGTGTTTCTAATTCTAAATACGAGTTGATATTATTGCTTTGTTTCCCTTTTGGTCTACTGTTAGATGGTTTCTCGTAAAATCACGCCTACGTCCATACGCCCATACGTCACCAATCCGAACCGTATCGGGAGCAGAGAGATCCGTTATACCTACGCCACTCAACCCATTGTTTTCCCAATGATAACGACCGAATCAAATTATTGGCTGCATTATTCTAGTTCAACGTTCAAGCGATCGTCGACCTTATACCACCAATTTTCATACTGTCACGTTTCAAATTCGCGGGAATAGCTTTCACTAGGGCAGTGCGGGCCGAGTGGTAGGGATAACAATTGTCTATTGTGCGATGCCTATCTCTTTTGCGCATCGTACGCCGGCTTCTTTGTCAGACAGGGACGGAGGGATCGTACTATTGCGTTCTAGCACAATGATCGGTGAAAATGGGTACGGCTTTGTGGTCGAGATTTCCTTCCATTCGTCAGCGTTTTGCCGTTTTCTTTCTTGTAAGCGGACGGTATCATTCTGCGCATGTCTCCTTGGTGGTTATCCGAGCAGATTAATGGTGAATAAACGCAATACCGGGGTTTAAAGGCGAATCAGACGATTAGAGTCGGTTTTACGAGCGAGCACGTAAAGATAGTGATCGTAAAATTCTGTTCGTCTTATATTTTCATATCGGTTCAAGATTTTCTTAGACCGGTTCTCGCTTAGCCGTCGTCTATTGAACTGGCGTCAAATTTTGCAATTTCGCAAAGGCAGCCTACATTCTTACATTTTATGAGTTCCTACTCCTTAGTGCTGTACATAATTTTAACATCGATAAAGATTAGAAACGTTGAACTTTTTTATAATACACAAAATTTATTTTCACGAGTAATTGCGCAAATAATATATTACCAACATTTATTTCCATAATGTCTTAAATTTTTCAAGGCCGTTTTTAAATATTATGATGTTTAAATTGAAGCAATAAATAAAACTCTTGTTCGCGTACCTATACCCAATAAGCAAAGTTTTTGTCATACATTAAGCACGCATATAATTTTGTTTACTTAATTCACGTAATTAATTACATTTGCACGTAATAATACTTGTACGATGTTAAAAGATAAGATTCTTTAACATAATACAGCGTGTTCACTCAACATCACATTACGAACAGTTATTTTTATCGTAGTTACATCACTAATACTAATGTTTAGTAACTGGTTGTAGGTACCTACATTAAAATTCTAGTTAAGATAATCTCGTAGTCGTGCTTTTAATTTGTTTAGACCACGTAAGAGTTAGTTTAAATACGCGAATATTGAGTGAATGATGTATGATCGGTCAGACGGTCAATCATCTGACTGAATGGTTTGGACCTAATAGTGCTGTCAGACGACTTATCGAGCGCCACGATTAATATACATATTATTATTCGAATCAATTACTGGCAGCAGCGTCTTTCGAGTTTAGAAAACACCTGTGTATTAACTGCATTTACGAAATGATGGGACGTTGAAATTCTAATCAGTTTTCTGGCGGACAACTTGTGCCTCGTATCTCTCGTTTGACATACAAATGGTGTTCGATGTGTTGCGTGGTCCGTACGGTCTTCTCGTAGATACCAACATATGTATATAAATCTGTCACAACCTGCTTATAAGTGAAGTCGGGTTGTTCCATTTTTAAAATAACCTATGAAATGAAATTGTAATATTCGTTTCATGGTATATCTCTTATAGAGTCAGAAGAATACCATAGTGAATAAAAGTCGTAAAAACTTATTACAAAGTACTGTGCAATTGAAACAGTAAGCATAAACTAGTTTGAATTAATCATAAACAAAATAAGGGAAAACGAGGTGTTTAACGGTCACACGTAAAATTTTTGAAATTAAGGTATTTTATTTATATAAATACAATTGAACTTTGCTGTTAGATGTAAATACATTGAATAATAAATTAACTAGCTGGTTCTGGAACAAATTTATCGCAACTATCGTGTCATATTGATTTATAACTAGCCAGCACTAACAATATTCTACTTAATTTGTTTAGGTAATTGGAACAGTTTCCTTAAATATGTACATGCTCTTTTTATGTATAAAATATAAATTCGTTTACAAAATATCAAGTAGAATTTCGAGAGATGGAAAAGTAAAAGAAAATTTGTAGGGTAAGCCCGGCGTCGCACGGGCAAGTACCACCGTCACTCCCAATGCTACCGTAAAGCAATTTATTGTATTTCGGAAGGAGGGTGTGGTTGCCGGAGTTCATTAAATACGAGGCGATCATCTACTGCTCATATCTGAGCGAAACCCCGTGCCTAGTGAGACAATAATTGATTGATGATGATGATAGTGAATCTGTATTCACACCAAACTCCATCTTCTAGCTAGCTGTTTGACTAGATTTCATTTAAAAACAAAATTCTGCATTATTTCTGTTCACATGCGGCAAGAGAAGACCACTGTCAATGTCGGTAAAGAGACCACAGATAACATTGGTTTTCTAATGGGTTTGGTTCAAGCGAAATAATCTTGTAGTTCCCGGCTCACGATTTCACCTTTGTCGCTGGATGGTAACTAGTGTTGCCAGGTAACGTGCTTTGCGCAGAATGTCCTGATTTTTCAGAAGTCCAGTCATACAATCCAAATCCCGAAAAAGTCGGTGATAAAGTATGAAATAATGCTTTTTTTATATTTTTCCCAATTCTACCGTAAAACAGTTTGTTGTGTTTCGAAAGGACGGTGTGGTTGACGGATTTCACTAAATACGACTATCTTAGTCTTCAGTCAATGTAATGTATCTATGTACCACACACGTTTATGCAAGTAAATAGGATCAGGGGTGAATGTAGACAAAGATAATGTATCGTCTTTGTCTTGATTCACCCCCGATCAGAACAAAAAATGTAATGAATTTTCAATAACCTCCTTAAACTGTAATAAGTTGGGAATAACAAAGACGGATGGATGTACCTTTAGGATAAGTATGTAGGATAAGTATGTTAAAAACAGTTATTCTCAAAAACCAGATTTTTAGCTATTCTCTCGTACCTTACAAGTGTCTCGATTATTTTAAAATTCTGTTCCTAATTTTGATACATTGGACCTGGTAACACTATGGTAGCTAACTTGCTTTAATGGCCACATTAATCTGTACCCAGCTATTAGGGTACCTGATTACGTCTCATGCGTGCATTTTATGAGCAGATCGACCATATATTATGATAGGTCTTTGTTGATGCTAGGCGTCTAAGCGTTTTTATCTTGAACAGATCGAACGGTCACTCTATACTATTAAGCACTCTTGTAATGTTAATTTAGATACATTTATATAGATTTTTTTGTTTCAGTGAATTATGTTCGAATTTCGACCAGTTGGAAGTCCAATATATGTATCTATGTATATAACTTGATGTTTATGATTTTTTAACACTAATAAGTACTAGAAGAATTAGTAAAGAAAAGCTTTCCAATATAGACTAATAGGTACTCTCTATGGTCAATAGCACCATAGAAGTTATTTCAGTATAAAGTTCTCGTTGCAGGTAGCCTTTGAGAAAATAATATTTTCAGTCCTTTGTGGAAGTCCGGGGGTGGGTCTGGGGTGTTTCATAATTAAATAGTGTACGCTTAGTTACACGAAGAAGTCGGGAAAAGTTTTGTAAGGAAAATTGTGAATCACTGCGTTGACTAGCAACAGCCGGAGGGCCATTACTAATTTAGCAGTTTGTCTCATTATTCTTATTTGGAAGGCGTTAATTAACGCTATGTTCCTAGATTTTATTTACATAATGCATGGCGAAGTTCTGTTAGTTTTTCGTTTGTGTGTTCTATAGTACGTACTTATAAAGAAAATAGCGCTTTTTTACAAAATATTGGTACGTATATAGGTCATCATTTATTATTGCCTTGAAAACTAATTTTATGACTTAGGAACTACGAATCAAATCATTATAAGTGCTAATTATAAGAGTTCACTAGATACGAGGCGAACATCTTAGTCATCAGAAGAAGCAACGCATCTATTTGCGATCTCTCGTTTACCACTTTTATTCAATAAAAAAAGTGCATCCGACTGTCGCTATACGCAACGACTAACTCCATATAAACCAATTTTTTTTCTTTTACGTGTCGCTTACCTATTTGTTAAATAAGAATGCCTATAACTTCAACATTGTAATTTTTAAAAACATGAGCAAATCGGTGTGCTATTTTAAATTAAATGTATAATAATATAATCTAAAACATAAATCAAACTACCAATATTGATGAAGGCGCCCGCAATCCTAAGAGCTTTCATGTCAAGGGGCTAACAAATCCTACTGAAAAGCAAATTAACCTTTCCACAAAACGAAACTCATTTACCGATACAAAACCGGCAACCAATGGAGCCGGGTGAATCGGAAAATAGAACCGGATGAAAAGAATTCCGGGGTCGGTACAGAACTCAGTAACACTGAAACCGGGTGTGTTTGTCTTTCATTCGAACGCACAAAATGCTTTCTTTGGCTTACAAGATTTTCTATGGCGATAAAGATATTTATGGACACAATGAGAAAACGGAAACTCTATGGATCTTAAACCCATTGACTTTCTTAGTTTACACTTGAAGTCTTCACTGACTTGCGTTACAAGAACAATGAAGAACTTCTTTTGTAACTTAATTCTAGACTAAAAGTTATTTAACACTAATAAAATTAATATTATATATAGGTAACTAGTTAATGGCTAAATTAAAGTTAAATAATTAAAACTAATAAGTTACAGAACATAATTCTAAAGAATACATTCATTTAATACCTATTCTTGAACATTATAAAATTTTGCAAAATTTATTTGTTTTGCTAATGTTCTTATATATGTACCTATTTTATATAATCTGTATACCTATATATGTATAATAGGTATAAACAACATTGAAGGTTTAACCTGATCCGTGTGAATTCCGGGATACTGGGAATACAGAGAGCTGTGCATCCGAATATGTTCCTTTTAACCCTCTTTCTCTTACAGTGAAAGTTCCATTAAAATCGGTTCAACCGTTCCAGAGAATAGCGCAGACAAACAGAAAGACAGACAGACAAAATTTAAAAAAAAGTTTGTTGGTGTTTTAGTATCGTGTAAATAAGTATAAGGAATTAAGGAAATAAAGTTATTTTGAAATCACACACGGACACTTCGTATTATTTATTAGTTATTGAAATGATGGAGTGTACCTACCTACTAACTGGTACTATAATTTAATTGTAAGATTTGACTTCCATGATTTAAAATATATAGGTAGGTATATGTAAAAGGCAGCAACACTGGCATTCATTCGTTTCCGTTGAACATCTTACAGCAAGAAAGGCGTCCTGAATCCGGTACGAAATCACTGAAACCAGGTTGTTTGTCAGTTCCATTCAGGCTCCACACAAATGCTTCCTTGGGTGGCTTTCACAGTTTTCTATGGGGGTAATAAAGGTTCACGCGGACACAATGTGCCGGGAAGGCGGAATGTGGGCCGCTCCCGAGGCAATAGGGATGTGCTGGGATTGAGACTCTATCGATAATTTCGCTGATTTACATGTCTTGTGTTTTTTACGCGCGATTAAATTGACGTCGATAGATGATCTATAAATCTAAGAAATTTTATTTACCCACCAAGTTTTAACTTAATTACTTTGTTCTTGCAAAAAAAAAGTGTTCCTATAAGTGCTATGTCCTATTATTATTATATTATATTATCTAATAGTCCTATAACTAAACTGCTACTATAACCTAATCTAAATGAAACACTAAAATAATAATGAATATAAAATCGTATTATTGAATTTTATGTCTGGTATTTAACTGAATTAAATTCTAAAAGGTGTGAAATCTTTTAGAATTAGGTAGATAGATTCCTTATGCAAACCTTTTGAATGCAAACATTTTTTTCTACATTTCATGAATATTATCGATATTTAACAGCACATCACTATGAGCAGCTTGTTCCCGTCACTTTCCAATTATTTTTGCGGGCTTTCTTCGCAACAGTCCGCGCTCAATGCCTAACAGAATGGCGCCCGGTTTTAAGGAACCCGCTTTGTCCGCGAGTAAATGAGAGAACCGCTTAGTTTTCCCTTTTCTACCAACTTGCGGTTAATTTATTTAATAAGTTGTTGCTGAATAGAACCCCGCTGCCAACGAGAGCCAGGATGAATCGGACCTTCCATTTTCTTTTTATCATTTTCTATACACAAAAGTCTTCTGTGTTCCGACTCTGAATGCGAACAGACTTATTTATTTTTTGTTACAATTTTCCATTTTCCAAATCTTGGATGAAAATTTCTTTTAGCGAAGAAAGGATAAGATTAATTTCGTAATTCAGATTCGTAATCATATTTTAAATTGTGGAACTGGACTTTGAGCAGTTCTTTTTTCTTTATTGACAGGTTTTTTGTTAAAGCTTTTTCCTAAAGTCGGCCAGTTTAAGACGTAAATGGATATTTGATTTTTTTTTATATTATCAGTTAATAAACACCTAAGTTTACTTATTGAACTGCTTACCAGTAATGATTAAGATTTTTCATTACTTTTGAATTCTTAGATTTGAATTCTCGGATTCCAAATATTTAAAAAAGTCATTTAGAAATGAAACTGATTTTTTTATAGTAAACAACGATTTGTTTAGCAATTTGTAGAACTTTAACAGACAAATAGATACAGAATTTCTATCCAAGCTTTGAAAAGAGCGCAATTATAAAACAATCCTACAACGTAGAAAGTCTTTGAAACAGTGTTTTTACATCATACATATCTACTGCCCATGTAATGCACAGTTACCTCACGTCTGCAAACAAAAGCTCAACTGCATTTAGTTCCATTCTCGACTTTAGCGCAATGGCGTACAAACCAAGCCAACTATTGTTTCCCTTTATTTAAACCCGGGAAGAATGGAGGGCAGGTCAGGTATTCGAATTCATCAAAATAATGCGCGGAACGTGATGCGTCGCGAACTGCGAGGATAAGACGTTTCGTGATGCGTTCCAACGTTTGACGTGTAATGGCGGGAGTGGGATTCTTTTTTTAAAAGGAACAGATTAATTACCGCCATTGTTGGGTGGTCGGCCGCTTGCTCGGGTACGTTTCGTTCCACGCACACGTTCCTAATTTGTGGTTACGAATGCTTATTTTGGTAAAGTTGGTGGTTGTTTAAGAGCATGGTTGTTCCTTTTCTAAGCAAAAAGTATTCGTTTATTGAGTGGGTATATATCTTAAAATAACTTAATATTTATCTTTAAAAACACATTCTCTGCGCACTTAAAAAGTACACGCAATGCATGATCGCGAAATAAACAAATAAATAACAGGCGTACCAAATAAATTCGTGTTTTGGATTGTTTTCGCACGCAACGCCGATAAATCCGTTTTATTGTACAGTTGAGAACCGAACAGATTTATCGGCTTTGGTTACTCAATCGGAAGATTAAAAAGTTGAGAAAGTGTACTACATCGCGGATTTGTTTCGTATTCATATTTTAATACCTGCTTCAGGCACTATCAAAATAATAATATGTTGTAATTGTTAACAATGTTGAAGGTACATACGGTAAGTATACATAATATATGTAGGTACTGTTGTAAGTTTATATGTGAAGTAAGGTCCGCAGATTTCGATTCAAATTTACACGGATTGCCTATGGGAGTTGTGTGAAAGCGCTATTTTGAACAGAAATCTATTATATAAAAATGAATGTCTGTATGTATGTCCTCGACGAACTCAAAAACTACTGGACCGATTATTATGAAAATTGGTATATATATGTATTTTTCCACGGAGAAGGTTTGTATAA
>DWNH01001422.1:0-11464 GCA_018249895.1 Tiana niger | reverse complement strand
GTTGCGTCGTCAGAGTCTAGAGTCCTTTCTATTCGGAACACAATATACATTTAATAGCCTAAAAGTATAAATGGGTGTGGCAGTGGTACCTGTACGTTTATAGTACTTCAGAATACTTCAGAATACTTTATTCCTGAAAATATCAACGAAAGGATAAATAAGTCTTATACTTGAAAGGGGGAGATTACATATAACATATTAAAACGTGAAGTGAAAACTTCGGATCCCCCATTGAGGATAATGTGCGTGCGGAGAAAATGTAAGTTTTGGCTTTTTTGTCAAAGTTTATAGAAGAGCAGAAATTCAAAATTTATACGTAAAAGATGTTACATATAAATTAAATTAACTGTCAATAGTTACACTCCATTCGCTGGCGGTACAGGTTTTATCTAAATTCATATAAACGTTAGTTATAAATAGTTAGTTCGAAATGTTTTTGATTTATTAAAGATTGACAGACGCGAAAATGTGAAATAAATCAAGATTCTTGGCTGTAATGTTGGCTGGTTGGCTTGGCTGTTAGTAACTGTATTTTACTAACAGAATATATAGATTTTTAATGAATTGTGGTCAAATTTAGTCTATTGGGCGATCTAGTAATCGTAGGTAATGGAGTCTAGTAACAATTAATTTCGCCCGCACAGATCACTCGTTGTTAATTATTACCTTGTTAACGATCTGCTATCGGAACTGGGAACAATGTGCATTCACGTAAAGCTCATTACGTCACTGTAGTACGATTTGTTCGCTGAAATTGATGGACCCGATATATCAGACGAGCGATAAAGGGAACGGTTTATATGTTTCTTTTTATTTATGACTTCATACTCGATACAATCATAATTCTTTCCCTACTTATTGTGTTACGTGGGTTTGTTGTAAGATCTCTCCTTTTTTACGAATTTTATCCTGTCCTAGTTTACCTACCTATATCGTAATATTCATTATAGAGGTTACGTTAACGTTTTTGCCGTAAATTGTCCATGAATAAATATAATAATTTAGAAAACCAAAACACGCTCCGGCTTTCTGTCCAGAAAATTGGTGAATCGTTAATCCTGATGACTCTGGTCAGGAGAATTTGTTGTAATCAGATGCATTTGTTAAGTTATTGTATTGTTATCTACCATTAATAAGTGAGCAAAATTTCAATTAAATCCAACGTCTCTAAGTGGGTGAAAGTAATTTTTAAAGATTCCTTTATATGCTCACATAGTGAAGTTAACTAAAAATAAATATTAAATATTTGAAGATTGAATTGCATTCTAATTATTGGTCACGTCTAAAATTAAATCGATGTATGAAAATATTTTAGGTGTCGCATGACTTACGAATGTATACACGAAAATTATAGAAAAGGAACGTCAAAAACCAACAACGAAATATTCTTTAAAAGTAACTTACATAGCTTCTATGAACTGGCCGTCCTTCTTGCGACATTGCACCTGTCGCCTTTGCAGGCCCAGTCGCGGAGTATGGACTAACGAATCAGCTTCCAACCGCATGTTGAACCTAAAAGAATGAGCTATCGTTAGAAATGACAAAGATGGTTGCGCTATAGTTGCAGAGTTGACATGACGATCCAGCGTTAGGACGTTCGCATCTGGACTTAGACCTCGCCTAGTTTGCTACACTTTGTCCAGTTTTGTACACTGAATTCAGCGGTTTCCCTTTATCGTCTGGTCACCAATTTATTCGGAAGAAGGGCATGCCAGAATTGTATTGACCACTCATCAGCTTGCTTGCTTATTAGCTTCTTCTATGGAATGTATTTGTAGAATTTCAGTCTATCTGTTTGATTAACTATAAAAATATTGGCAAGATTTGAAATGTAAATATACCAACTCGTAGTATCGCTATTTCTACAATTAAACTCAAAGTAAAATACGGCTTAGTATTTTTGTAAGTTATGATTTAAATTAAATATATTAGCACTTTAAATCATTTCCAAATATTTTGACCTCAAAGTTGCATCTCCAGGGAGCAATGTTTAATATCGAGCAGTAAACACGTTATTTTAAGAGAATACCTTTCGATAATCCTGATGTGTTCCGTATCCGCGACGCAATCGGTCCAGCGGCCGACGTAGATCGAGTACTCGGCATCATTATTTTCTGTAACAAGCAGAAAGTATGTTTAGAAAAATATATTTTAATAGTGTATTAGATTACTTATTAGGTAATTGTTATTGTTTGTTAAATACCTACGATACTCCCTTTATCCGAAGTGGTTTAACTGTTTGCAAAGTTTTGATACAGTGGTTTTATTGGATAGGTATATTATATTATGTGAACAGTTACCATTCAAACAATGCTTGGCTTGTAAAATATACCAAAAACGTGTTGCGAAAAAATTCCATAAGAAAATTCCTATTATAGATTGCTACTAGTTCTCAAACAGGGCTAAGCTTTAAGATCTAATGTTATTGGCAACATTTAAAACAAAGTTTTTTAACTACAATATAGTTTATAGTCTGTATTTCAGAACGCTTCCGAAGCCAAATTATATTAAAAGTATTTATAAAATCGTAAGTAAATAGATGTAGGACCAATCATGACGGACTTGTTGAAAGTAATGTAATCCCACGCGGCCATTAGCGTTATTATACCTTTTCGGCGGATATTTTTGTACAGTGGAGTTTTTCATGGAGCTTTGCGAATTCAGCTATAAGCGAGAACAATAAAAGATAACAAGCTCACGAAAATAGATTCGATTCATACAATCCGATAGCTTAGTCGGGGGAATTCGGGGGAATGTAGATAGGTATGTATAGGATATTGAGGGTATACCAATTATACAGGGTTATTGGTAATTAGACCGGATCCTTTTAAGGGGTCGTAGGGGGGTCATTTGCAATCATTTGACCCCTACATGTATTATGCAAAAGTGAACCAGGTTTATAATATAGGTACATTTTTCTTTATTTTTCAGAGAAAACAGTTTCATACCTTAACAAAACGCTTTTTTTAATGATACAGCCTGTACTTTATGTTTGGATCAATTTTTACAAACTTTTATTGTTGTTTATTATGGACTGATATGTAAACTCTCGAAGTGTAACCAAATTTAGAATCTAAGCATCAGTTTTTTTAATCACTTTTTTATCGTATAAAACTGTTTTCTCTGAAAAATAAAAATAATTTTGTAAACTCCGGCAACTATATCCTTCTTAGGCGGCCTACCACCTACAAATGTATTACAATATATTGTTTCTATAACAGTTCACACGAGTGGCTCGTTTCATATTGTACATATGTTACATTTGTAATAAGTATACAGCAGACAAGAACAATAAAAGATAATAGGGTTGCAAAAATACGCATCACAAATATTTATGTTAAGTACGATATCCCCATGGATTCAGGAAAATCGTTCCATGTTTAGATGAAGCAGTCATTTTATATGTCGGATTCGTGTGATCCTCTTATCGACTTGCGAGACAGGAAACGTGAAACAATGGATTTAGAACCAACATTTGAATCAATGTGCAGAATATTATACTACTGCATAGTATATATACTACATTGAATCTCTTTGAGAATTGTCGATATATGTATGATAAGCAGATATTATCATATATTGATCGTCTAGGCAGATTATTGCTAGCTTTTTTTTTGATTAAAAGTAACAAACGAAAGCAGCCCACTTGGCGTTAAGTGGTCACTGGACTCCATGGACATCCAATTACAACTCAGTCCTATCTGAGATCGCAAATAGATACGTTGCTACTGAGGACTAAAATGGCCACTCTTATTTGGTGAAGTGAACCACAACCTCTTTCCGAAACACAATAAATTGCTTCACAGTAGATTTGGGTGTGGTGGTGGTACTTCCCCGGGCGGCAGCCTACCATCTATGAAACATCACAATTATTACTATTTACTGTCTGACGTTAGCTAGGTTTATAAAATTTTTAAGATTCGACGACCCGTGTGGTGTAGTGGTTATCATGCCGGTCCACCATTCGAAGGGTTCTGGGTTCGATTCCCGGCGGGGCAGAAGTTTAAATGATGAATTTAGATTTCTGTTCTCGGTCTGGGTGTTAGTGTGGTTATCTTTGTGTGTGTCCATTGTACCCACGACACAAGATCCTAAAATCCTAGTGTGGGGCTATGAGTGTGAAGCGTTATTTATTTATTTATTATTTATTTAATTTATGTAATCCTAGACGCAAAATAAAATTTGAGCTTTGGTCCGTTAGGCTCGCGATTAAGAATAAAGTTATTAAGCCACCTTTCATTCGTTCATTCCGTGAAACCCCGTCACGTCAAAACTGTTTGTCGAGACTGTCTGAAGTGCTTAAGCACTTAGTTAAGAAGCGCTGTAAGTATTTAGCAGAATTAGCAGCGCTGGCGAAGAGCTTTCGTGACTAAACGCCGAGTAGCGCAACAAATGAGGCGTCAGTTAGGTAATTCGATGAGCGCTACGTGATTTAATTAGTGCTGAACTGTCTCTCAGCTCACCTCTTTAGTATTTAAGCGCTAAATGTAAGCTCGTAATTGGTGATGATGTCTAAGCGTTCCTCGCGTGTAGTAATCTCTTGTTTGTATGGATAGCCTTCCTTTATGGCAACACTTTAAACTTTAAAGCATTTAAGTACGTTATTATAAATGAAAAGCAGGTCGTAGCAGATATTAAAATTAATATTGAGCTGGTATATTTACCTGGTAAGTAAGTAACTTTCTAATATACCTACTAAGTGTTAAGAAAATGAAAGTTTTCATACAATACAAATAGAATACAATACAAATTTTATACAGTACAAACCTCAAAAATTATATATGTTAAAAAAAATTGATACCTATATGTATTACTCAGTCAGATTTTTTGAACTAACAAATTGCTTTGGTAATACTAAATATATAATTTTGACACATAAAGTGCTATAGAACAGTCTGTCAAAAATAAAACTATACTTCTCTATACCTACTTTATTAAAGAAAGCTTTTTATATTGGTGCCACATGTCTAAGTTTATTATAAAAATAGAGTTACAACGTAATGTAACTTATAACAAACAAATATGCAATGAAGAAAAATAATTTTCCATTCTCTTATTTCAAAACATTCATTCCGTAATTCACAATAGGTACCCGCGGCAGAGAAAATTGGTATCCACCCGTTCGGCTTATTTTAATTTCAATTATGTTTCGCTATAAATGGAAATGTGGCGAAAATTTCATTCACGTTTTCCGAAAACGTACGAAATAGGATTCATTTATTTAATCCTTTTTAGGAAGTAAAATAGCTGGAACGGGCAATAAATTTTACGGATAAGTAATTTTTACCCATTTTTAACATGGCACAATAATCCAATTTTTGTCGCTATCTATCGTTTCGAATACAGTTTCAATGAAAATGAAAACTGTTTTTTATCGGTCTCTCATAAAGAGAAGGAACATAAAATACGTAAGGCAACAGAGAAGAAAAAAACATTGTGCATATAGAAAAATTGTGCTTTATTTATCTCTAACACATTTTTTTGACAAATCAGTAGAAATAATATTGTAATGGCATTATATTTGTCCACATAGTTATTTAAGATTTACCTTTAAAGTTAATTTAAGTAATTAACATAATATCCATTATGTTAATTACTTGAACTAACTCTAAAGTTTAGCGTTTTTTTATAAAAAAAAGTCCAATGCTGATTAGTTGACAATAAAACAATTTTCAATCAAGGAGAGCAGTTTATCTCGACCTCGACGGCGGAATTATGTTGCTATAGGTCTAAAATTTTATGGAATTCCTGTTTTTTTAAATTACTTCTTGATTTTTGTTAGCTTTATGTATGAATTAATAATTGTCCGGTGAACTACTATGAAGGCATTAATCATATTGTGATTTTGATAGCTATTGTTTTATTTGAATAAAAATTTTAATAAGTAATATTGATTTTAATATTATTTTATCTGTGTTACCAATTTTTTTTAAATCAACTACTTATATTTTCAAGTTGATCTTGGCAACACTAACTAGAAGTAAATTAGTAACGGCGCGGAAGGGATCGAAAGGAAATTAACGAGTCGTTTCTTGAATTTCCTTAGGATTTCATTAAATTAATGACCGTCTTCGATAACTTGATTTTCTAAAGTACACTTTGTTTCAAAGCATGTTCAATTTCTGTTTAAGCTTCTGAGCTGTAAGGAAGTGTTGAAAAATAATGGTGTTTATTATAAAAGTTAGACTTTACGCGATAAATTTTTATAATTTTTATAATAATTTAAGGGAACTTTCTAGTGTTTACACACGCGTGACATCATTCACGCTTATTTAGTTAATCGGTATTTCAATGAAGTTTTTCATCCATCTTTAAAACTAATAATATAATATCATCAGGTTTATTGTATCGTACATTCGTATTCGTCATCCTTTTTTATTTGTGTTTATTTCAGAATGTATAAATAGTAAAAGTTAGTATCTATATATTTGAATTTTACTTTAAATAAAAATGAGTGCCTACGTTTCCAGCACGTTTTTAGTTGATAAAATTTTATAATTAAGAACAACATAACTTTTAGGAACAGTCTTTTCCTTAATCTGTGACATTGGGTTCCATCATCATTTGTTTGCGAAACTTTCAAACTCAAAGTTTTGGGTACCCGGCTCTCGTACAAACCAGGCACTATGAATACGTAAGTTCAATAAAACAAGAAAGTCGACATTTCGATAAAAAAAAGGTACATTTTCAGACCGTAGTTCACGAGATAAGCATGTAAATGTGACGCTCTGCGCTAGATGGAGGCGCGTAAAATCCTCAATGCCGTAGCAACCCTGCTCCATCTATCAGACATTTGCATACAAACCGGGTTTACGTCTAGGATATTCTAGTTCAAATCCCGGGAACATATTGCGCGCGTTTGTTTTACAGCGTAATGTGTGTCTGAAGATGTGTTATAAAACGTTGAACGGAATGGTTCAAGAATGTTAAAGAGAGGATTTAGTGCTGTAAAAAATATTAATTGTTCAGCCATTATTATATTGTAGTACTTATGCTTATCTATGTATATTCGTAGTTAAGGTAAAAAGTGTATTGTGATTAAATAGTTTAACCCTTAACAAAACGGCACTTTTGAATGGCGCTGATTTTCATACAAAATACAGTACAAAGTAGAAAATTCAGAGGGGTAGAATTGCTCAATTTTATTGTCAAAGCGTCTCTTTGAACCATAAAGCTAGAAAATTTTCAATGTCGTTCCTATCCTCCATCGATCAGACGCTCATTTGCATATAAACCGGTTGTCTGTGTACTTGAGGAAATTGTTTAAATCTCACAAACAACATGAAACATATAGCGTACATTTCTTTAGAGCGTAATGTATGTAAAAGGAAGCGCCTGATGCTACAAAGTGCAAAGGCGTCTCGAGAGTGCTATTTTCTTTTCATTTTGTTCTTATTTCATACAAGTTATTCCACTTTCTTCTTTCTACTTGGTAGAGAGATTTACGCATGAAAAACTACCCCAACATTTCTTTGTATTAAGCTTAAAATCTGTCTGTCTTGGGGGTGGAGATTGTACTTAAGTACACCTAAGTGTACTGTTGCCTAAGCAAAGATGCTAAAGCTTTATAACCGTCTGTATGTACCTTATTTTTTATTCACTCTTAAATTATTTTATTAAAAACATTGTCCCGGATATAATATCTAATTGATACACATTCCTACGTGTGTACAATTCAGCTAGCATCACTCGATGCTGTCTACACTTATTACCGCTCTGAAGTTAGTTGGTGTATTTTGTGGTATCATTTGTGTGTTTTGTGGTACCATTTGTGTGTTTTGTGGTACCATTTGTGTGTTTTGTGGTACCATTTGTATATTTTGTGGTACCATTTGTGTGTTTTGTGGTACCATTTGTGTGTTTTGTGGTGCTTGCTACTGTTTGGTACTAATCTACACTTATTAATGTTTTGAAGATGGTTGGTGTATTTTGTTCCTAAGCCCTTTTCCTTATATTTAATACTATCTCTATATTTGGTGACCAACTATTAGAAGACACCTTATGCAAACACCATAAGGTAAATTTCAAAAGTGGTTTTCTTCAAAATCTCGTTAAATTTAATCGTTTTTTACCTCGGCGAACAGTCATTTCCATATTTTCCGGTGTAAATGAGAATCCTTATAGCATCGCTGGAAGTTTTTACGTTAGTCCAGACTTAATTACTCAGCTTATACGTTTAGCAGTTTTGCAAAAATAATATGAACTATACTCGTATAAACTATGGACTTGCTTATAACTTTTGACTTTTTTACAAAATTTTGACTTGTGTCTTTTTTTTTATAAAATTTTATTTTCTTAAATTAGGTATTTAGTTCTTGGTTCTCGTTTGCTACTTTAATTTAAAAAAAGTAATAAAGATCTTAATCAACGTATAAAACACTGAATTACTGTTTAAAACTTTAAACAGGTACTCGTGTGCTGCCTTCAGCCATATACATATGTATGTAGGTATAATTCATGTGTTATCACAATGCAATTTGCATGCAGATAGCATCATCTTGATCGCTGTAATAAAGCAACATATTATAGATAGATATTTGTGTAAGTTCATGTCAGGTTGCTATTCATGTGAAGACTCAGACTTTGTCATACATTATGCAAATCTTCAGACGGTTGTTATACCTAATATAGAGTTCTCTGTACGAATGTCTGAAGATGATGTCTGAGATATATACGTATGGTGTCTTAGATTTACGAAAGCCTGAAGCATATTACATGTGGGGTGGTGCTCCAATGGGACATCTGCGTTTATTAAGGTTAAAGTAGTATAAGAAGGCTGTTAAGGGTAGATAATACCTATTGTCTGTAAGAGATTTGGTTGATAAATATACGTTGGTTAAGTTAATGACTATAATGGTTGTATATGACTATAATTATCGACTCTGTACTGTTATATAGTATACTTATAAAAATAGTGAATACTACAAGAATGGAAAAAATCTGGAATCCGGTTAACCATACAAGGCAAAATCAACAGACCCGAATAGATTAAAATTTTCATGTAAACTAAGTTTAGCGAAATCAAAACAAACTTAAAAAATAACTTACAAATGGAAGATTTGATGTATACTTTCAAGCTCGAATAGGTCGTGAGGCAAAAATTCATATTTTAAAACTCAATTAGTTGAGTGTCGAAAAAAATAAGTATATTTCCGAGTGCGCTTAGTTAAAAAAAAAACGAAAAGATGGCATACAGCGGAAATTGGTTTATTTGATGGCCTTACTTTTAAAAACTTATAAATTTAGAATTCACGTTTAAAATTTTTCGAGTATCACTTTACGGGTCGAAGAGTTTTACGACGAGCGCCGGTTTTAAATGTGCATTTGAAGAGATTTTCTGTATAGAAGTAGTGTATTTAAAAAAAAACACATGAGACATCTGTTGAAGATACAGTGTCCATAGAATGTGATATTACTTTTATCTGTGTACATACATAATATGTATATATAGATATCTAAATTATATTTTTGAAGTGATATTAAATAATAATATAATATCATAATCAAAATTGTTAAAAAATAATATATACTTAATTTAAATTCGTGTTCGCTACTTGTCTTGTTATACCAACGCATATTTTGAACGTAGATAAATCTGAAACAGTTTTTGAATTTAAATAACGGTCGTAAGCTGTAACTTGGTTAATTCACTTTTACAAAGTTTCTAGGCGCGCGTTCGTGTTTGAATATAAAATAGCTAAGTAACGGTTTAATTTATATTCTGGTATTATAATAGTTTAGGAAGATTTTCATTTTTATTGCTTCTTATGTTTAATGTATAAAAATTTTATTTTGTGATATTATTTTGTGTCTGGAGTATTTGATATGTACATAATATGTAGTCTGCATCTACGAAATTAGTATAATTGTTTTGAGACAAAGTCTTAGACCTTCGTCTGCAACATTTTTTAAGTTTTTTCTATCCATAGATACTTTACATGTTAGAAGTTTACGTAAATTAAAAAAAAAAAGGTTTTAAATAAATGATGCCGGCAAAAGTTTGTGTAACATAGGTTGTACGGGGAAACTTTTGAGCTAAATAGGTCTTATAATAGTACCCTTACTTCCCTCACAGCAAAGTTTGTGTGATTTTAGGGCACATTACAAATGCATGTGAACTTAATATTGGTCGTGTTCAAACTTCGTATTGGATGCCGGGCGTTCAGTCTTCATTACATGTAACTGTTATTTGGTTGGTTGAACAAGGCCATTCGATTTTAATCACTCCGATTTAACATCCGAAAGGTGAATGATTGCCAGTTGTATTTGCTTAAACCAGAGAGATTACATATTGGTTTTGAAATTGTAATTTTGCTATACAGTAGCATATTATCATATTAAAGTAAATTTTTCCTAAAATTCTTTCAGTGTGGGAATTCCGAATTATTAAAAAACCTACTTTCCTACAAATGAAAACCAATTTGCAATCAACGTAATAAATGAAGATTAAAACAAAAAAAAAGCACTTGAAAAAACTACCTACAGTAAATTTAATTATCTACGCTAGGAATTAATTTCATGAACAAAACATTATTATGGATTAAAATATATATTTTCTAATCTGTTCTTTATTTGATTTGATATATCTACTGGAATTATTTGATTTTATTTTTACTTTAAAGCCAGTTGTTATTACGTAATATTTTATTACCCTCTTTCTTCATAATCTCTTTGGAACAATTTGTCTTCGGAAATAAGTATCATTATGTGGTAAGTAGGATTTAGTCTTTAATATGTTAGCAGCTAAGTATACAATTATATGTCGCGCAATTTTAACATAATACTATCTTAAGACAAACAGTAAATATACACATAACACTCACAAATTTCAAGTAATTGATTACATCATAAATAACATACAGGCGTAATTCGGGTAACTTGCTTATCTTTTGCACCGTGTACCAAGGTTTAAGGGAGATTGGAATCGATTGATGAGTGCCTTAGTTCAATGAACCGCGTAAGCGATTGTCGGTTTAATGAAGACTCGCCCGATATTGCTGGGCTCATCTCTGTTGCGAATTGGATAGCGAAGGCACTCACGCGAGTTTACGAGCAGCTTAACAGCAGTGTAGACTCGGCGTTATTGGACTTGTATTATTATAGTGCTACATTGCATGTAGGAACCGTACTCTTAACTATATCCTTGTTACGTTATGATACATACTATAATGTATCAATTGTAGTCCGGGGTTTTTTAGTCATAAATGTCTAGGTCATAGTGAACACGATGTTGTTGCCGTCCAAGAGATTATATGTTTTCTCTTCATTAAATACATTCATACTCTTCATTAAATAGGTGGTAGGCTGCCGCTCGGAGAAGTACCACCGCCACACTCAGATCTACCATTAAGCAATTTATTGTGTTTCGGAAAGACGGTGTGGAGTTCAGTAAATATGAGGAGACTATTATAGTCCTCAGAAGTAGCAACGCATTTATTTGCGATTTCAGGTAGGACTAAGGTAC
>DWNH01001421.1:0-11464 GCA_018249895.1 Tiana niger | reverse complement strand
TGTCCCCACGCAAGCCCATCAAATGACCGGGTCCAACAACATCAGGCACCCGTGATATTTAAAAGAGATACATAATATGGCGGAATGATAGTTAAATCATATTGAAGAGAGACAGTATCTAATGTGTCTTCGAACAATATATTTCGTTGGAAGCATTCCCGTTTCAAAATTCTTACGATAAACTTAAAATTAAATTAAGAGAATCAAAAACTTAAAAAGTAATTAATTTTAAAAAGGATTTCGAAAACTTGTGTTTTCGTACGCTATTTGGTATTTTGCATTAATGTATTGGCATTTACCTGAATTTGTGTAATTTGAATAGGCCGGACATGACCGAGTAAAGGTAATTAACGCCTGGGAGTGGCAACTAAAGAGGCTGAAATGCATACGAACGAAAGGTACTAATAGATTGCATAGAGGAACACCTGAAAAGTATGGGAAAGCTGAGGAAGGGAGAGAGAAGGCCAAGTATGTCAGGCAATTATTTCAATGGCCAAGACCCACATAAGGTTGTGGCGCCGACGTAAGCATTTGACATAGAAAAAAATATTTACATTTTGTATTTAAATATCTTTTATAAATCGTTTTGCACATTTTTGGTCAAGAGGCCAATTCAAGAATATTCCTGTGCCTTGAAATAATAATCGAACCTTAACAATGTTAGTTTTTGTTATCTTTTCGTTAATAACGTTTTGGAAAACATAAATAATAGTAATTATTATTATACTCGTTAGCGATGACGTATGTGAGTACTGTGCTTTTAAAACCACTTACATAACTTCACGTATGATTTATTACGTGCCAAATAGACTACACATAGTCGCATTTAATACACTTATCAAGTTAATTGTAGTTATGCCTAATTACGGCAGTACAATACAATTTTATATTACCTTGATTTATTCTTGCATTCATGTCCCGATTCTTAATTCGATACGAAATTAAAAATAAATGAACAATGACCGCAGTGCAAGTTTATTTGTCATGCAATTATTAAGTTTGTTTTCAAATTAATATAATTATGTGCAATTGTTGTTTTAAAGTAATAACTTATTGCTTTAAAACTTTGAAACTTAAACTTGTGGCTTATCACTTCATTTATCCTTATGATGTACACACATGTGTCGCTTCGTACCTAGTACCTACTACCCACCCATTCAAATTATAAAATTAAACGAGGTACTCGAGTTTTACCTCTTAATTTTACATAATTAAAATGTGTTGTCTAAAGTGATTGAAGAGAAGAATACTCGTTATATAGTTTTGTACGTGTATCTATTCTACAATCAGTTTTACTATTTTTTGTTTGTTTTATAGCTCGTAAATGTTTTTTTTGCCTTTATGAGAGCACAAAGCATTACAACGCCAGCGCACCATGCTTCAATTGCGCGTCGTAAGTGCGTCTAGTGAATTAATATCATGAAATCATATTTGATTCTGAACTTTGAATTCTGTAATTTAGAGTCCAAATAATACTTCTCACACCGTTTCCATCTTAAGACGAAAAAAAGTATTAAAAAAATCCGTCGGCACGCAGTAACAGCCGACTTTTTTATACATTTTTCTTTGACGAATCTAACGTCTCCTAAACTTTATTACAAGTCTAAATAAGACTTTAAATTCTTTACAAAAGACCATTCGCTTAAAAACCATTTCCTTTGCGATCATGAAACATATCGTGAAATAAGTAATAAATTTCTTTAGGGTTCCAAAAGATACGCATTGACTACTCTATTATACCTATATTTCAACTTTTTGGATGCTAAATCTTTACTAAACTCTGTTGTATTTCCCTTAAAAAGAAAATTGCAATCCCCGGAATCTAATAATATGCTTATTATCACATAGTTGTATAAGGTCTTCCATAATTGTTGCATGATAAATATAATTTATTATCATTAATAATATTTTATTTGATTAGATGTGACAAAAACTTCATTTATATATAACAAGTAGGTATTTACGATCCCATAAATGTTGCGCAGTTATGTCAAATACGTATACATATATGTATGCTTATTTGTTCATTCGTTACTCATATTATTACAAAACATATATATTAAGTATGATAATTTTATAAGTAATAATTATAAGGAAACTTTCAAATTCTTCATGTTAAATTAAAATATAACATAATATATACAATACAACATAAGAATATATCACCTTGTGTAAAGTAGGTACACTTAAAAGCCTCGGGAAGAATTGATTGGATCTGATCATATATTACTGGTTATCAAGTTATTTTTATATAAGTATGTAAGTACTAGATACAATTATATCTTATCATATATAGTTAGATCCTGCCAATATGCGAGTAAGAACCACCGCCACACCCAATTCTACCGTAAAGCATATTGTGTTTGTATTTTATGTCTAAAATACGTAACGCGTATCTATATTTACATATACAGTACAGTAGTGCCATTCACACAAACAGCTGATTACTATCAAGCAGTTAGGTTATCTCGTAAAAATCTAGATATTATAGTACTCACGCAATGTATTCGTTCTGTTAACTACAAATCGCATGATGCAATGTCAAGGACTTAACTACATCTCTGCTCTGAAACAACGTCGTAGGTTGTAGCTGAGATATTAATAACACAAACAAATTAAATCTAAATAGAAATTAAATTAAAATTTAATTTGCGTACCATAGTAGTTTTTTCCAACTTCATCCAAGCTCAGGCAGTATCAATAGTCTAACCTGACATGGTAAATAGATGCGTTGCTACTTCTGAGGACTAAGATTGGATAGAAGTATCCTCCAAATATCCGTAAATATGTTTGACAAAAACATTAATTACAATAATTTTCTTTAAAATATACTTGTATTATTTTCGTATTGTGATTGAATTGATAGATTCATTGCAATATATTATATGTGCTTCCAAAAAGCGTGCATTGTTGCTCAATAAATCAATAAATCTAATGGGGCCTCTTATTACAAGTTAACTACCAACTAACTTACTCGTACGTGTCTGCTTTAAGCCAACCCTTGCGTTGCGTCTGACACCGCGCACCGCAGCTTTATCTTAGTCGCAAAAATTGGGTACCGATAGCATTATAATTATCAAAAAGTAATGTACTTACATTCGAGGCTTCACCTTGCCGCTTTATTTGTTGATCAAAAGTAACGTTTGAATATGTAGTCGTGGACTTTTTGCTAGAACTATGTAAGCAAAACAATTTCACATTGCATTTTTTCGTGTATCGGCGGCTCTATACGCCCGTTACTAAATAAAGAGTTTATATAATAATATGGTGAGGTACTTAACAAGGTGCAATAACAAGCTAATCGGCCACGTATGAGTAAACCCCGAAATCCCCCCTTGGGCTGCCCTACTATAACGGTTTAGGCTCATCATAGCTCTCATTTTATAGCCACATCACACAATATCTTTATAAATTATAACCTAAGGGTTATTTTGGTGTACAAGCTATACTACTGTAAAACTACATCGAAATCTGAAATTTTTACGTAAACGAGTAATAAACGTATGTACACAACGTAATATAATATTAGTAAGATTGTACATACAAAGCATTGTATTTTTATGCTGTCGATATATTTCCGACTGTTGCAACAGTCGCAAGCGGCAAACTCGAAGCAGAACATTAAAAGGAAGCAATTAAAGCGCAGTTAACAGTCCTTCAGTTCTTCTATAAGTAATTAATACATAGGTACATTATTCACTAACACAAGAAAAACAAATGCATGACAAATTTTTAATATTATATAATTATTACCTGACGCAATATACACAAAATCGTGACAACTTTTTTTCTATATAATTTTTATTTTTATTACTCACTACTTTTAGTGTTGCCCTTGTCAGTGTTATGCAAAATTGTGCTACATATCAGCAGACTCTTTGCTATTTTAATTAAAAAAACTAGGCCGTGTAATCCAATGTAAACATTTCCATGGTCTAAAACAAGGATAAAGTCTACGTCAATTAAAGTCAAAATAAAATAATATACGGAAGCTTCGTTCAGTTTTTAAAATTCTTTTAAATTTTACTACACTTTGGTTATATAAAATGTTTACTCATTTTATTTGACGTATAGTAATTAACTAATCATAATGTAACTGTTTAAAGAGTCATTGTTATTCCTTAGCTGGACGCAGGTCTTCTTCAGAGATGTCTTCAACGTTACTCCACAATTTTATAAGTGTGATTGCAACCATTTTAGTCTTCTATGTAGAGTGGCAATGAATGTATACAGCCTCAGATAGGCTTTCTTTAGGTCTGCGTCACAAGTTAACGTTAACTATAAGGTGTGTTCAGTCTCTACTTTCAAAAAAAGTTAAGTTCTTTTTAACACGTTTTTATTAGCCTGAATGTAATGGAATCTTTAAATGTTAATTTTACCCACGTTGAAACACCGTATTTAATTAAAACTTTCTACACTTATCAAAATCAGACAACAACATAATAATTTAATAAGTTTGTCTTATTAACATGATTAGTATCATCAGAATTAACGTTTTATAAAGTTTCTGGAGGAGCCTAATGTAATGTACGTCAATTAAACACTGCGGTCGGTTGCTAACTGATTTATTTCTACCTTCCATACCATAATACACTACACATCTCTCCCCTATAAAAAAACACTTTTTCTTACTTAACTCTTTAAAACCTATAATAAACATTTAAGAATAAAAGAAACATCTCTTCCCATTTTCCCCCTTAACAATTTACAAGCATATCTTAATATAACTAAATATAATCCACCTACTTAATACCTAAAATATTATACCTACATATATATAGCATGCTACAAAATTATGTAATATATGTATATGCTACAGGTAATTATTACCTATTTAGGCCCTTTATGGTAAAAGTAGTCTCAAATAAAGTAAAAAAAAAACTAATCCATTAGTATAACTGATCTCCTTACTTCATTTTATCACTGTTTTTTTTTTTTATTTATTTATTTATTTATTTTTTTATTTATTTATTTTTATTTTATTTTATTTTTTTATTTTATTTTTTTACGCTTCTTGCAAAGAGGAGTCAGCCCTGGGGGATGATGCCACTGTTACTGTCTCTGTCGAAAACTCCGCAGAGCATTCTTTCGCAGTAGTCTCGTCAGTATACTTGTAGTCTAAGAAGGAATCCCGGCGGTCACGCCCTCTTCCCCTAGGTTTAGTATTCACATAGGGATCTTTTTGAATCTCCGCTTGCTTTGATTCCTTTCCTATGTCCCAGGAAAAGCGGTTACTGCTATATGGTAATATTTGATCCGAATGTCTCCGCCAAATTGTTCCATCTGTTACCTTAACCTTGTATGATACCGGGCCTGTTCTTTGCACGACGTTTCCTTCCGCCCATTTACTATTCCTTGTTGAATAGCCCCTAGCTAATATTTTATCCCCTATTTCGAAATGCCTTGAAACCCCACTTGCATTTTCTACTTGTTTATTTTGAACTTCTTCTACTATTTTCGCCGTACTCGGACGCATCGCGTCCAACCTATTTCTTAAATGATATCCGAGTAACGCGACTGCTGGGGCCACCTTGGTGGTTGTATGTTCACAATTCCTGTATTGAAGTAAAAACCGACATAGGCTGGTATGTATGTCCTCGCCCTCCAAAACTGCCTTCTTAATTGTCTTCTTAATCATTTTTACAGAATTTTCTGCCGCCCCGTTTCCTTGCGGCCTATATGGAGAAGAAGTAATGTGTCTTATAATATTTTTGTTACAAAATTCTTTAAACTCCGCACTTTGAAATGGGGGCCCATTATCAGTTACTAACTGTTCGGGCAGTCCAAATTTGGCGAATATATTTCTGAAGAATTTAATTGTTTCATAAGCCGATGTACTACGTATTTGTTCCGCCTCTATCCATTTACTGTAGGCATCCACTACGATAATATAATATTTGCCGTATAACTGAGCAAAATCTGCGTGGAGCCGTTTCCAAGGCCCTGTAGGAAATTCCCAGGGATGTAAGGTTGATTTCGGAGGAGCGTCCCGCACATTACGACATGCATCACATTTTTGCCCAATTAACTCGATGTCCTTATCTAACATCGACCAATAAACATAATTTCTTGCAATAGACTTCATTTTTACAATTCCCAAATGTCCCATATGAATTTCTAATAAAATCCGGTTTTGTAATGTATGTGGAATTACTAATCGATACTTATACAATATACAGCCGTGGTCAATATATAATTCCGAACGCCTAACATAATAAGGCATTTCATCTTCCCTACATTTTTCAGGCCATCCGAACATAATATAACCAAAAATTCTGCTTAATAAATTATCCTTCATAGTCTCTTTAGCTATTTCTTTATACCCTACCGGTAGTGTCTCATTAATATACAACAAATAGTGTTTTTCAGTCGCCAACTGTTTGCCTTCCCTAACATCATCTAAGGGCAAGCGAGACAAAGCATCAGCATTACTATTGCACTGCGATTTCACATAATTAATCTGAAAATCATACGCAGCCAATTTAGCCGCCCATCGTTGCAGTCGACTCGCTGCCGTTTGAGGAATTCCACCCTTAGGCCCAAAAATATATACTAATGGTTTGTGATCGGTCCTTAACACAAACTTCCTTCCAAATAAATATTGATGATGTTTTTGCACACCATAAATAATCGCTAATGCTTCCTTGTCTAACTGACTATAATTTTTTTCTGCGTCTGAAAGTGACCTTGACGCACAGCTGATCGGTCGCTCCGACCCGTCCGGAAACGTGTGCGCGAGCACAGCTCCTATTCCGTAGGAACTACTGTCTACCGCTAATATCAGAGGAAGCTCCGGGTCGTAGTGGCAAAGAACCTGCTCACTTGCTAAAATATTTTTTATACTCGTAAAAGCGATTTCACACTCTTCATTCCAGATCCATGTCTGATTTTTTTTTAATAAAGTATAAAGTGGATGGAGTAAGGAGCTTAAATTTGGAACAAATTTCCCGTAATAATTAATTAAACCTAAAAATGCCTTTAATTGAGTTACATTTACTGGTTTCGGAGCCCTCACAATAGCTTCGACTTTAGACCTATCTGGATGCAAGCCTTCTTTATCAATAATAAAGCCTAGGTACGATACACTACTCTGCAAAAACTTACATTTATTAATTTTTACAGTAAGCCCCATCTCTGCCAATCTTTCGATTACAGCCCTCAGATTTTTTTTATGTGTTTCTCTGTCTTTACCCGTAACACATATGTCATCTAAAAACACTACTGTATTCGGCAAACCCTTAAGCGTCTCTTCCATAATTTTTTGGAATTTTTGAGGTACGCAACTCAAACCATACGGTGTCCGTTTAAATGCAAAAGTACCAATATGTGTCGAAATTGCCGTGCACGCTTGCGAGTCCGGGTGGAGAGGTACTTGCATGTAAGCAGTTGTAAGATCTATTTTCGAAAATTCTATACCCCCGCTTAATGCTGCAAATAATTCCTCGATACGCGGAAGTGGATAATGGTCCATTTTTAATTTCGGATTAATTGTTGATTTATAATCACCACAAATCCGAATATCTCCTGAAGGCTTAATAACAGGAACGATCGGTGTACCATAATCTGAATGTTCCACCGGGTAAATAGATCCTTCATTAATTAACCTATTTAATTCCCTCTCCACTGCAGAACGCAATGCTAACGGCACGGGACGAGCGCGTACAAAAACCGGTTTGTTATCTGTCAGCTGTAATCGAATCTGTTTTTTACATTCGCCTAACTTGTCTGTAAACACAGAGGAGTAGTCATACTTTAACTCGTTGATGAACCGATCGCGATATTCATTATTTGAAATTTGTGTTAAGTTATGTATATATAATTCATTTATATTGAATATTCTAATCCAATTCCTACCTAATAAAGGACGACTACCATTTTTTATCACATATAATTGTAAATTCTCCTTATATTTATTATCTATAGATGCGTTGACTAATATAAAACCGATCGGTTCAATCTGCGAGCCCGAGTACGAACACAACTTAATATTATCTTTTATGATCTTATAAGTTGAAAACATGGAAACGTAACAATCCTCACTGATAGCTGAAATTTTACTGCCCGTGTCTAACTCACATTTAAGAATCTTATCATCGATTTTAACGTCAATAAAATAAGGTCTATCACCACTAGAAACCACACGAATATTGTACATTTCACTTTCAGACTCGTCTTCAATAAAATTTTGCCTCTTTCCGCTATTTACTCTATTATTTACCCCCTTACACATCACTTTTAAATGCCCCTTCACGCGACACAAATCACAAGTATAATGCTTAAAACGACACTTATCTGCACGATGTGGTTTACCACATCTCCAACATTGCGTGGGTGGCGCGGCCTGCGCCTCCGCGCGGGCGCCGCGCAGCGCGTGCAGGCCCTCGCCCGCCGCCGCGCCGCCGTCACCGCCGCCTGCCCCCTCTCGGCCGCCGAAGCCCCCTGAATATGCACCGCCAATGCTGCTGCGGCCGCTTACTCTTTCCACGTGCTTCCCTGCAGCCTCCAAACCCAGAGCTAGCTCCACCGCCTTTTTGTAGGTCAAGTTGTCATCGAATAGTAACCGCGATTTCATTTCCGCACTATTTAACCCGGTCACAAACTGTTCACATAGATTTTCCTCGAGTTTGTCACCGAAATTGCACGTGGCCGCTAAATGTTTCAATTGTTGCAAAAAGTCTACAATAGATTCCCCCGCGTTTTGTTTACGCTGTCGGAATATTTCTCGCTCTGCGTATTTCGAACGCTGAGGTTCTAAATGAGATTTTACAATTTCAACTAATTCCGTAAACGATTTATCTTCCGGATTCTTCGGCGCACACAAATCGCACATCAAATTGTATGTACGATCACCCACTAACGTCACCAACGTGGCAACCTTATGCGTGTCCTTTATGTCATTGAGCAACATGAATTGTTTCACTCGACGAACATATAATGACCACTGTCCCGAAAACAAATCGAAAGGTTCAATTTTTCCGAACGGCATGATTATTTCGTTCAAATTATTACTTAACACGCGTGACAAATAACAAAAGAAATCCCGTCGTCGGCGCCAATGTAATGTACGTCAATTAAACACTGCGGTCGGTTGCTAACTGATTTATTTCTACCTTCCATACCATAATACACTACAGGTACTAAAAAAGAATAAAAAGAAAGTACTCAATTATTCAGTTTATACTTATAATTTTCTACGAAGTGACAAATACATGCATTATTCAGTCGTATTTAAAAATGTAGTATGTAAATGTAAAGTAGTTCAAAGTGTATTGATTTATTTCACTTAATTTTCACAAAGCCCATAAAAGTTTATCGGTCAGAGCAAGTAAGGCTTCAGGTTTGAATGTTTTAGTCGCCAGTAATCCGTTTAACGGGATCACGTACATTCTGCTAATCTAGACATTTAATTAAACTGGCGACACAATATAAAGCGAACTAGAAAGATAAATTCACGTTAGTGAAGCGATTTGCGCTAGTAAAGAACAGATTCAATTCCAACTTGCACGTCTACTAAAGTAGGTGTATATCAGAATTTTATCATCACTTCCTCTTCAGCGTAGAAAAGCAACGGGCGAAAACACGTTTGCCTAAGATTTTGTTATCAGAAAGCATGTGAAATTCGTCAACCAATAATCTGTCAATAGGGCTGATTGTAGCTTAGTTTCTTTTGTATGTACCATCAGTATATGCGTAAGTAGAGCGGCACGAATGGGCCGGATTGTGGCCTAATTTCTTCTCCTTCTTAAGAGCAGATTATGTAGCGGTAGTGCAACAAGAATAGAGCATATTGCCACAATAATATCAGTGGCTTAAATTATTTTTGTATGTAAACAAGGATATATGTATATCAGCAGTGCAACATTAATGGAGCTGAATGTGGCTGAAATTTTTCTCGTATCTAACAACAGGACATGTGCTACAGGGTTGCTGATTTTGTATCCAGGAGGGGGTCATGTGGCATCAGTGCGAAAGGTATGAATCTGACTATTTATTAGCTGACCCAAAATTTTTGTTACAGATCATTAACTACGCTCGGTCTCGTGATATCGAAGCTGGCGGATCAATCGTCCGGTAAAACCAATAAGGACAAGTTTGTGCCGTACCGTGACTCCGTGCTCACTTGGCTGTTGAAGGACAACCTGGGCGGAAACAGCAAGACTGTTATGGTAATGGAATTATTCAATTACGAATAGTAGTCTTAGTTATCGCAATAACAAAGATAACATCAAATGGGGACCATTCTGTCAGGTATTAAGTTCATTCTTAAATGTTATTTTTTTATTCAAGATAGTTTATTCAAGACGGCTCATAAGTTATAGTTCTGATATTAAACGCCCTGGAGATATCTTGCTTACAACAATGGAAGATACTCAATGTTAACAATTTCAAACATGTTCCAGGTGGCGACGATATCTCCAGCTGCGGACAACTACGAGGAGACGCTGTCGACGCTCCGGTATGCCGACCGCGCCAAGCGCATCGTCAACCACGCCGTCGTGAACGAGGACCCCAACGCGAGGATCATTCGAGAACTGCGCCAAGAGGTGGAGGCGCTCAAAGAGATGCTCAAACACGCCACTGTGAGTTCGTTTTTTAACCCTTAGAAACAGAATGTAACAGTAGTAGGGCACCGCTCGGGGAAGTACCACCGCCACGCCCATACCTACCGTAAAGCGATTTATTATGGTGTTTTGAAGAAGGGTGTGGTTGCCGTTGTACACTAAATACGAGGTCATTATCTTAGTACTCAGAAGTGGCAACACATCTGTTTGTGATCTCAGGTAGGAGTAAGGTGCCTGAAGTTGCATATAGATGGGTTGCAGTGCCCACTTAACACCAGGTGGTTTGCATGCTAGTTTACTACTTTTATTCAATAAAGGATTATGTAAATGGTCTGGTTCTACACAAATTTGTTGTTACTCCTGAGGGCTGTGATGATTGTGGCAAATAAGCCTATAAGCGGCAATAAAGCCTATGAAAAACTACGAAATTCTGTCAGAAACACAATATTATTATTACTGTATGACGATGTAAGCACGTTAGGTAGGACGACATTCGGTCCGAGATAGAATATGGATGTTTCTGTTGCAGGGACTGCTTAAGACCAGGCCTGTATTCTCGTTTGCTACTTCTTAACAGTCTTGGTCTCCTTTGAGAGATGAAGATGGTTTAGGTCATCGTCCATCAGATAGGCAAGTAGAGGTAGAGGTTGATGGATTTTTCATACCTTTCGAGAACCTTCTTGACTCTCTCAAGCATTCTGGGTTCCTCACAACGTGTTTCTTCACCAATGTATAATACTTATATAACCACTTTCCGCTTGAAAGGCAATAAATAAATAAATAAATAACGCTTCACACTCATAGCTCCACACTAAGATTCTAGGGTCTTGTGTCGTGGGTACCATGGACACACACAGACAATTACACAAACACCCAGACCGAGAACAGAAATCTAAATTCAT
>DWNH01001420.1:0-11467 GCA_018249895.1 Tiana niger | reverse complement strand
ATTTATTTTCATGAGCGCCAGCGCTGGCGACGACACCGCTACATACATATGGCGTTCGCTCACCGCGTGATACCAATGAAACCTCGTGGATTTGTCTATTTCTGCATATTAGAACATACTGCGCGCGTTTATAATTTTCGCTTTAAACTCCAATAGGGTCGGCGAGTGGCGTCCGCGAGTACACAATGGAACGGCACGTTTTCCGCGGAACGATAAAGGGGTGACGCAAAATGATTATTTGCAGCGTTGCGATGAGTAGCCGCTGAGTCAACGGAGTAACTGCTCTGTCCTGAACGACTTCGCAACTACATAATATATTTAATTTTGTATTTCGCTTCACTTTGCTCATTTAAACACTGAAACGGCAATCTTTAATTGCTTTAGACAAAAAATTACGTTACGGCTATTTCATCGTATATACAAAGAGTTCATAATGTACCTACATATGTACATAGGTATATGTATATAAAATGTTCGCATAATATAAGCACTAAGTCCAGGGTGGACGTGTGCCACCTAATTGTGTGGCAGGTGCAGAGGCATCTGCCATTCGCTGGTCTTTGCCTTTTACCATTTTATTTTTTCAACGGCACTCGCATCGACTAAACGATGTGTGATGACTGGCAACATAGCGCCGTGTCTACGTGTTTGCCAACTGAACTAGCAATGTATTACACTAGCTGTAGGCCTTGGTAAAAGTCAACGGACCTTGTAACCTGCGCGTCCGTCATTTCATTTTGAGAGTATATACATTCGCTGATAAACGCAGCTGCGTGCGGCCAGAACAGCCTACTGTTCAAGTTATAAGTATAAAAAAATGCACAGTTTCGGTTCTGCTAGAAAATGTTAAAGTAAACTCTCCATTTAATAAAACTGTGTAAATCTCGAAGCTCTATACAAAAATAGTACATAATAATTTTTAGGTATTTAAAATAGAATAATAAATAAAAATAAATATATCTTTTCACAACTCACACACGGCCCTCTGATCCCAAATTAGGCAGAGCCTATGTTATGTTAACCATACAACTGATAAACATACATAATTTGTATTAAATACATACTTATCTATATATAACAATACATCCAGACACAGAACAAATATTTATGCTCATCACACAAACATTTGTTATGGATGGGAACTGAACCCACAACCTCCCATTTAGCAGTCAGGTTCGCTAACTAGCTAGACCAGTCAGACAGAAAAAGAATGCCTGAGAATTTATAAGTAGACTAGAGATCTAATAAGGAAACGTAATTATTGACAAACTTTACGATTTAGTCGAAGAAGTAATTTAAAGCAGGTATTAAATTCGGTAGAGTCGTTGTACACGTTCAAGTCTTTTGTATAGAAAATATTTTCGGGTGAACAGGGTACAGCAGTTGGTAAGGTCGGCAAATCCCACAGTTGTATTTCGAAGCACGGAGCTTCTACCTGGACGGACCCCTATGGGGGTTGCATCCCGGGAGCGCATTATGCCCAAAAAAACCAACGAGGGTCGGAGCGCACAAAGGCGCGGGTTCAGGTATCTACGCGAGGGACCGGCCAGAGTTTTGAACATTTTATTGTTCTTCTTCTGTTGGGTATTTTAGCTTCAAATATTGTTATATCTGTTTCTTATATCTTACGTTATTTAAATGACTAGGTCAAATTTAGTACTATTTATTCATTTGGTTTAAGATTATTTTTTAAATAGCTACAGTCTTAGTCAAATATTAGGTTAGCGGTGTACAGTATTTTATAAATACGCGTTAATACAAAATAGGCCATAAAATTTGGCCTGGTTGGGCAAGGTATTACATACCTATACCCTATAAATAAGTTTTAACATTACGAAGTGACATTTGAGGTTTATGCGGCGCTCGGCACGTGTAACTTACGGTACTTTCATACTGCATCGGTCAGCGTAGTGATCGCTACTCCTAAGAGCCAGTGATGTACTTATGTAGAAACAAGTTATGATAGCTATAGATATTAATAGTATCAAATTGTTTTATCATATTTTTCTTTTGTGTTTAGGTAACTTTTAATAGAGATATAGTTAATATAAGATAATATTTAATCGCAATGTCACTTAATTTGGTTTTGTATACAAAGTATATTGATGTTGAATTTGTTGTTATTTCAGAGCTCGGGTGGCGGGTGCGGCGCCAAGCGGCGCGCCGGCTCCCCGTGCGAGGGCGGCGGCAAGGTCGCGCGCTGGGAGGACTCAATAGCACGACTGGAGGCAGTGGCCGCAGGCGCCGGCGGCCCCGACTGCTGGCGCGCCGAGGAGGAGGAGCGCCGCGCGTGCCGCCGGCGCTGGTGCGGCGGCTGGTGCGGCGCGCACGACACCATCCGCGCCGAGAACGGCAAGTCCTATCTGGAGCTGGGCGGCGCGGCCGCGCGCGCCTGCTGCGACGGTCGCGCCGCCGGCCGCTGCGCCTCGCGGCGCTGCTATCGCGAGAGGCGACTAAAGATGATGAATTTGTGCGCTCTCAAGCTGGCGCGCTTCCGTCAGACGGCCGATCCCTCGCTGCGGCGGTCCGTGCTGGTGTGCAACACGTTGAGGGGCATCGAGCGGGAGATGGAGCGCGAGAGCGCCGAGGAGGCACCCTTCGAGCCCGCGTGCGTAACCAATGGCGTGGCGCGCTGCGAGTTGCTCGGCGCGCGAGACCCGGCCGCTGGCCGCGCCACCCCCTTCCCCGCGCCGCCGCCGCCCGACCGCGACTCTGGCTACGGCGACGAGGAGCAGCGCACCATCGACTGGGGCTCGGTGCTGAGCCTGTCGTCCCGGTCGGCACTGGACCCGCCCGAGGACGCGTGGCCCGACGACTGGGGCTGGAGCGAGGACAGCTTCGTGCGGCTGCTGGTGCCGACGAGTTAGTGCACGGCGCGCGGGCCAGAGTCGCCCGCGCCCCCCTGAGCGCCTGTGATACGCCGGCGGCCCCCGGCGCGAGCTGAGGCGGGCCGCGCGGCGCGGGGCTGCGGCCGCGTGCCGCGCGGCATGCACTCTCCTAGTCGCCGGCTCGCCGCGCCCGTGCCCGCGCCAAGTCGCGCCGAGCCGCGTTTGACCGCGCCGAGCCGAGCGACGCGAACGAGCAGTCAGTAGTTAGTATTATGTAATTACTAATGGGAAGGTGCTAGCTTCGGACGTGACGCAGGACTTAAATGCGAGCCGAGTTATTTTTGATAGTTTTATTTCTTTAAGTGAATTCCAAGCTGAAACTGAAGTGACTTAGCCGATGACGTTATTATGGTTTAAATTAAAACTCGGGTGTTTAAAATTTTTGTTGAAATTATTGTGTAATTAATTAGGTAAATGCTATATATTTATTACGTTAAAAAAGAGATGACGATTTAAAATTATTTCTGTCTTGATATTTTCAATCGAATGAATTTGAACGATGTGCGTGAATAAGGATGGGTTACGTGTTATCGTGTCTTACTTCGATCCGTGGATGTGTGGTCTTTAACATTTATACAAATATGAATACAAAAATACTTCCTTCGTTAGTCGTTACGTTACCCTTAGTTTTGTTACTCGTACTTGCGATCTCAAAGACCGCACTTGCACCGATTGGATTTTGCAATCTATGTCAGACTTATGTGTGGACATGTGCCGTTCAATTTAAAAGAGCGTGTGCGTTAACTTTAGGATACTACTGATTTTATGACTGTAAAAGCGAACACTTCATTTATTTCAAGTGAACTTTGTCGAACAAATTGTAATTTAATGTCTAGTAAGTACTTAAATTCCCGATGAACTTTCATTGGTTCCGCGTTCACTTTATCTTTGCGGCACTGAAACTGGGTGTCAATTATACAGCCTTACCTGCAAACATAATGAAAGTTTTTCGATTGTAAAATTGTCAATGCGTTTGTGTAATAAATTGGAATTTAAAAGGCAACTTACCTTCACGTATTGTATGGTTGTACTTAAGCATCCCTGAAAACTTGGAATTGCATATTGTTCAAAGCTGAACGGCGACCTTTTAATGAACAACTTATCATAATTGTCACTCCTAGATTATTTAGATTTAAAGAGTCAACGGTTTCCATTTGATTTTTGTTACTATAATCAAGTCTTGACACTGAAATGCAGTTCCTAATAAACAATAATGAAACTATTAGCAAACGGTCGTAATTTATTTGAAAAGAATAGTTTAATTTCGTATTTACGTTTTATTAGAAGGTCGCCGATCTACGACGATTCCCTACTTAGCATGATGACTCATAAAATGTCAAATTAGCCTAAATTTTTTTGGTAAATGCAATGAGATTTGAGACATCGAATGAATTTATTGAAATATTGTAACAATAGTGCGATAACCCGTCGTTTCTAAAACGAGAGATCTAGTCAGTAAGGGTGCTACGATATCGAAACAGCGCGATGGTGCGTTTCTTTTGACGGCGTAGTAATGATATGTTCTCTCATTAGTAACATCGGGTTGTGAGCAGCTTGCGTGAAATGGAACTTAATGAATCTGTGTGCCATCAGGATTTGTGGTCGGGGCCGGTGGGGCCACAGTGTTTCGCCAAATTGTAAATGCGAAAAACTGGTTAATGCGGCCCGTATTATCGTATATTTCAGAATTGTAATCAACTTGTGTTTCACTTAACTTTCATTCCAGTGATTTATTTAGTGTACCGTGATAATGATTGCAATAGTGACGTATGTGACTGACCACTCTTCTGACGGTGCACGGATACCCAGCGCGCGGCCACGGAATTGCGACTTCATGGACCAAACATACCATATAGCACGACTGTTTATAGAGCAAAGTACAAATTTCAATAAAGTAAGATGCATTAGTGCTCCGGCGCATGTTTGTCCACCGTTGTCAATTACTCAAATATTTGAATTGTGATTCGGTAGCTAATGAGAGAAAACTCTATGTTCTTAAATTTAGTGTACATATTATATACGGAGTTGGGCATTATGGCGCGAAGAACGCGACCGTTGTAAATACATTATGTAAAGTAATAATTTTATTGATATCGATATCAATTATCGAGTAACAGACTTCACGAAGCCGCCGGCGACTGCACCGACGGTGGGTCGCCGAGTTGTATAATACAACTTCTATTCTGTCCAATCACTCAACAAGTACAGATTTACAAGTTACATAATATAATGCATTTTAATATTAAGGTGTCACAAATTATTGCCAGTACTCGAAGGATGTCTAGTTAGTAATAATATTTGGGTTCTAAACTCTTAAGCGATGCACTCGAAAGTTATAAATGTTGATTTCCCCCGTTTTGTTTACGCATTGCTTTGCATACGTACCTTCCTACATATTTTCGTTAAACATGTCCGTATGGTTGGTTGTGATGGTTTACTTAAGTAAGTTAGAGAAATATGGGTAAAACTGCTCTATTTGACGTACATAATATACTTATGATAATTACATTAAAATTTGTACTAACAAATTTTAGGGTCCCGTTTCATCTTTCTGTCACAAATCCGTTCAATTCTAATCGAATGTACTTAATCGTATAGCTGAGACTGAATTTTTTTGCATCAAACTTTTTATTTTTTTACATAGCTGGCGTGATGGGCCAACTTTTAAAGCGACTGTTTGTACGACAAAAAGATGAAACACTCTGGATGCTTGCAATATGTACAAATTACGATTTGAAACAGCTCCACTTGGTCAACTTATGTGCTCCTTTTGTCCTGTCATTTTCTTACAATAGTTTAGATGCAATTTTGTTTTTTGTATTGTCGATGTTTTCCGCAGCGGTCAAACGGGCGCAACGTTTTGTTTGAGTCAATGTGAGTTTTGTACAGCTGTGTGTTGGACACTGGTGCAGGGTCGGGCCCCAAAGCTTGCCCCAGCGCCGTATTCGTATTGTAACCGACAGCAATAATCGTTGACAGTCGAGATCCGTCTTCTAGTCGCGGGCTTCTCAAAGAGTCGTCCGCGACATCGACATACGTAACTTTATAATTACATTTAAGTGTAAATTCTTAGCGTTTTCATTGCCATTGGTTACCAAAAATGACAGGATTTTTAATGAAACATTTGTGTATTATATTCTAGACGAAATGTTCATTAGAAAATTGTAAAAGCAATTTTGAATAAGCTGATGCACATCGAATTGTTGGGACGTTCCTCTGTTATAAGTTATTCAGAATTGTTTCTCTAATTGTCTAATGTAAGAAATATAATTGTAAAATAAATATTGTTTAAGCTGTTGTGTCGAAAATAACAAGAACAGGAATAATTTTGTGAAACAATGGCACAAAGATGAACATAAATATTATATATATTATAGAAACAGAAATGTGGCTATAAGAGCAATTTTTATAATAAATATTTACTGTTGAAGAAAACTGACTTTCATTTTTTAGCAGCCATTGAGAAATACCTTTACTGCAAGATGAATTTGAAGAACAACACCAATTTAATAGTTCATTAACTGAAATACGAGATTTCGAATCGTGAGAAAGTGTTCGTAACTACGTACACATTTTATTGAAGAGTTTCTAAGGAATATTTAAAAACTCAGCAAAATAAAAAAAATAATACACACTTATCTAGGTTATTTAATACATTTATTTAAAGGATAAATATTGCTTATATCCTTAAATATAGGGATGGTAGGAATTACTATTAGAAAGCAGACTAATAATAACATAAATTATTTATTTTATTATTACAATATTTATTACGAGTTACAAAACTTTAAATACAAAGGGTTGCTACTTCTAAAATTATTCGGGTCATAAAACAACGAAGAAGATGGTAATTATTTGTCGCGGAATGTGGATATCTATGGGCTGCAGTGGCCTCGTAATATCAGGTGGCCTGCAGGTTTATTTGGCACTTCTATAACATAAAACAGTGGTATTTAGGAGTGATAGTCTGTCCTCCGGGGAAGTACCATCGCCACACCCAATTATACCGTGAAGCAATTTATCGGCGTGGCTAGCTGAGTTTCTACCTCCCCACTTAAGAAATTAACTTCTTCACAATTAACTTCACTTGTACCTACTTAAGAATTACCGTCACTCAAGTGGTAGCAACCAAAACATATTACTAATAATTCATATATTTGATAAAGTTAACATATTCGTATATATCTAATTATCACATGAAATGAAAAATTCAGGTTCTTAATAACTAACATTTATTTCTAGTGCGCTAGAAAACTTCCAGTAACAAAATTCGTGACACACAGCGCCATCTCTTATCGAACTATGGAACCTGCACTATATTAGTGGCCGAACCATTTTGTACTAAAATAGAACCACTTGTTCGCCAACGAACGATTTACTTTTAACCAACTATTGGTTCTGATCGTTTCAATAAGTAGTTTTAGCAGATACAAATACCTATTTAGTGGAAACTAGGAAAGGTTTTTGAAAAAAAGTGGTAGCTATGTAATTGGACGCGATTTTATAATACTTTTAATTTATTAGACAGATTGTAGGTTCGCAACGCGGGACAGTACCACGGCCTCACCCAATTCAACCACTCATGGACCAATTTAATGTGTTTCTAAAAAAGGTTGCCGGAGGATAATAACGCTTCACACTCAACATTAGGATTCCCTGCGTCGTGGGTACCATGGACACATAAAATATAAACTCATCAGTTAAACTTCTGCCCACGGGGGAATTGAACCTAGGATCCTTTGAGTAGCGAACCGGAATTTTAACCACTACGCCACATGGGTCGGAGTAGCAACACATCTACATACATATCCTACGCATCTATATACAGTCTCAGATAGGATTTATATAATTACAATTGTAAAAATTTGCATGCCAGAAATGGTAAATACACTTGACATTGTAACATTTAGACTTCCACCTGTATTTTATACTATGTGTATTTTGGCAAATAAATAAATATGAAATAGGACTACGGTACTGTATATGGTACGGTATTACGTACGGTACGGTATTGGATATGGATGTTCATGGGTTGAAGAGACCATTTGATACAAGGAGGCCTGTATGCTCGTTTAATACTATTTTCCAATAATAAAAAAAAACAATAATTTAACTGTTGGAATCGAGCAATTGTGTCTGAAGGTACCTAAGCTTAACGCTCGTCGAAGCATTTATTCTTTCCTATTTTGTTGCTATTTTGTTCTAGGCTTCTGGATTGGATGACTGTATACCATGCAGTGTCCTTTTGTGCTTCCACATATCACCGGATCTCCTATGGAGAAAAATTTTCATATACCTTGTTCACTTACCATCTAAGTAATACCAGTAACACAATATGAAATATCAGCCATTACTGTCATTAGCTTTAAAAACTAATGTTACTAAAAAATCTTGACACTATATTTTTAAGATTTTAGCTAAAAAATAAAAAGTCTAAGATGACGTTGAAAAATGCATAAATTGGAATGATGGAATTATGATATGAGTGGTAATAATGATAACACCAAATGCAATAAATCCATAAATACCTAAACGCAGTTCCACACACGTCACACTCGTGCGGTTTTTCCCCGGTATGGATAAGCATATGCACCGTGCGGGCGTATGGCCTTCGGAACGCAGCGCCGCAGATGTCGCACCTATATGGCCTGGTTGGATGTGTTTTAACACTATTACAATAAATATAAGGTTTAAGGAGCGGTAATAACAATAGGTCATGGATTTCAGTGGGTTACCTACTCGTAGGTTCAGAGCTTAGTACTAATGGTTCTCTAACTTTTGGAAGTAATCTGCGCCATTTTCATCAACAAGCCATTGCCAGCAAATGGCTAGGCAAGAGCCGAAGAGATGACGAGTCCACCCAGAGATGTGAAATCAACCAGTCCATCCGCAATTGGGCACTTTGAGACCCTTAACCCCTTCCTTTTTTAAAACTTCAACTCAGAGGCTAGAATTTGTCGATAAATGCGAATTTCATAAATTCGAGCTTGGCAAGAAAGCCACCTGATGTTAAGGGCGTCTGCAGCCTACCAAGATCCATATTTAGGAGATACATAATACCGCAGTCCTGAGATGGTGCTTAGTATACTCCGACGACCATATACTTTTTCTGAAATACAATTAAATACTTCGCGGTAGAAATACGATTGGGTGCAGCGATGGTCCTTTCCCGGTCGGCACTTACACTATCTATAACTTAACGGTGCGTAGTAGACGTTATTTCCCAGAGTTTCAAGGTCCGATGTAAAGCATCAAAGTTTAAAACTGCTTATTGACTGGCCTCGTGGTCTAGTGGTTAGCGAACCTGACTGCTAAACGGGAGGTCGTGGGTTCGATCCTCACCCAGAACAAATGTTGTGTGATGAGCATTAATATTTGTTCTGTGTCTGGGTGTAAAAAATCATCAATTAATTATCTATTTAAGTATGTATTTAAAAAAAAATATTTCTGTTTATCAGTTGTCTGGTTACCATAGCACAGGGTCCGCCTAGTTTCATTTATATTTGTTATATTTAGACTTGATCTAGATACATTATTTCGAATGAAATATTCACAAGTGTTTACTATCAAAAGTTGGTGCCGTACCAAGTCTTGTAGTTAAACATTTTGAAACATAATTACACATCTTATATTCGTACTAATGTAGGTTCTCATCAGATAGTAAAAAACGAATAAAAACCCCATATATTTATATTACTCCATAAATTCATTTTGCCAGAAAACCAGCTGTCTCGTGTAATCGCAAAAAACAAGTGAGTCTGCGTCCGCCGAAATGGAGAGTTGGTTTTTTGCTCAGTTATGTAAAAAACGTGGCAAATTGTAGCGAGTGTTTTATGGCCTCCGGGTAACTTTGACGTTCAATGTCAGTGGACAGAAGTAGTCCGTTATCTGTTACGCAAAGCAAATTACTTTTGTAAGACTTCTCCGGGCGTTCGAGATCGTTTACACGAGCAGATAATAGACAGATAGTAATGTTTACTCAAATTTATTTTCTTTAACCTGCATCTGTTTCGCATACAAATCGATATAAATTTTTTTAGTCAAGTAGGGCGTTCTGTTCTATTTAAATATCATAATTACAAGATTTTATGCCGTATTCCACCGTGCAAGTCATAAGCGGATTTGTAAACTTCACCTGCTTTTAGAAATGTTATGGAGAACTACACTTGCAGGTTTTCTCACGATGTTTTCACCGAAGAGCAAATAATAATTAATTTATAATATGTACATAATGCAGAAAAAGCAGATGCATACGAGGATCGAACACGGGCCACTAAGAGGTAGACTGAAATTCGACCACTGCACTATCAGTGCTTATTAATCTAAATATAGTATCTTACATATATAAATACGTAAAATTGTAAAATAAATTTTGAATTTATTGAATAAAATATGCAATAATAGGTATTTGAGAGGATAAATTTAATAAGAGTGTAATTTAAATAAGGTATTAAAGAAGAATTAAAATAAATAATTGAATTGTATTACAAGAACAGTATTGTAACATTTAATAATTGTATACTTATTGAAACGGTGAAAAATGATGAACTTCCTCAAAGTTTCTGTATCATTATTGTATATTTCTATTATATTCGTAATTTAAGTGTTTATATTCATCGTCATGTCTGATGTTGGCCATCTGACTCGGAGAGACAGATTTTTATTGTAATTTTCCGCGCACCCTTTTAATTTTATCAGCAAACAAGCTTTGACACAGAGATGCAACCCCTCTGTTACGAGAAATTGTAACTTTGTGGGCCTTTACGTAATGAAATGCAGCTTCTAACCACATTATTTGCGTAACATACTTAGCTAAGGGAATGGCAGTTTCGACCCGGTTTACTTTCACTTGTGTATTAGTATTTTTGTTAGTATTTTCATTAAATACTTTTTAATATGCAATCAAGTATGCTGATTACCTAGTATCAATTAGTCAATGTCTAATGTTATATATACAGCCATATCTAGGTCATCTGCCGATGGTTTTTTATCTTCAAGGATCAATTATTTAATTAGGTAATGTGTGTCGGGTCCCATATCAGATAGGTATCAATGTAAGGGAAATTTTTGATTAAAGGCAACATTAAATATGTTAATGCACGCATAAATCCGATAATGCATGTAGTTCCTATGGCAATAAAATAATATGGAAGGTAGGTACTAAGCTGTAATGATATGATGATGGATTCGCAAGACAGGCGCTGGATCTGCATAATTGAATAATATAAAAGCTGTTGGGTTCAATGATTCTTACATTGACCAGGAATAACATTCAAGGTGTGATGATGGAGCCGGAAGACCCAGAACTGTCGGTTAAAGATATGTCTATGGGTTACAGAGTCCACTTATAACCAGATGGCCTGCAAGTTTGTTTCCTACTTCTTTCAAAAAATTAATCAATAATGGTTTCTTTCCGAAACCAATAACAGTATCTACTCAACGTCGTTATAGATGTATGTATGTTAGGTACATTTTACACATAAACTATGGAGGTACTGATATGTACTATGAAATTCATCAGTGTCACAAACAAACGTAGATATTATATATGTGTTAGGTACATATTATACTCATAATAC
>DWNH01001419.1:0-11470 GCA_018249895.1 Tiana niger | reverse complement strand
TGCGTTGAAGTAGGCCACCGGGGGGGTTTTAGTGCGGTAAAAATCCCACATAACCTGGTATCACTCCCATGGTACCAAAAAAAAAAAAAAAAAGGTACTACATTATATGTATGTGAACTTTTTTTGAAGTTAGAGTGGATATAAGCTATCCTTAAAACATACACATTTGCGGATTTTTTGTAGACCTGTAAAAGAGAAACAATCTCATTATCCCACAGATTAGGCAGCGTCTTCGATGAAAGCTCCAAGACGCCTTATTTCTTTTATCGTCTTCGACAAACATCGTCAACCAATTTACACAAAACAACGAATAAACAACACAACCTTCCTCATGAAAATCTGTTTTTAGTTTTTGAGTTTATTGCTACATATAGACAGACACGACGGGAGACGTTTTTTTATAACATGTACGTAGTATTGCGAGTGAATTCTACTGCTCAATCTCATGGACTAGGTTAATTATTGCATTCTCGAGTCTGTCAAGTTTTCGTTCTCGTCTCCTTCCCCTATCTTCTTCAATTTATAATTTTTTTCCGTAAAACATGAAATTTCTGCATAATTCTTGTTCGCTGTACCAGGATAACAAAGCTACGAAAACGTTGTGCCAAAAAAACTTTTAAGAAGCCATGTGTACGCTTAGGACGAAATCCTTCTCACGCAACTTACAGATTATATTTTGTTTAAATTTAATTTTATTGTAATTTCCATATACTGCTTACGTGAAATGAATTAATTAAATTTGTGAAATATTTCTTTTAAATTGTATTATCAACAAATTAAAGATTTCCAAAAAAAAATTGTGACGTAAACCGTTTTTCCAAACATTGCTACTTCATTTATAAGCGCAATATGCGATTCGACTCGGTATTTGTTTTTTGATGTTTATTGAATGTATTTTTTATGAATCAGCACAATTTCTTTGTTCTTTTTTTAGGGTTGTAATTTTTTATGAAACAAGACGCACGTTCAAAGAGGTTTTAAAAAATCCATACCTTAGTTACTAGTGTACCATAGGGCTTAGCAGACTGAGCAAATTCATTACTAAACTTATCAACTCACTTTGCAACTGGTATTGTATTGGTGTTGAATACATACACATTTGGGCGGAGCTGCGTGTATGTGTGTGCATAGAAAAGCTATTTATGGGCGGAGCTTCAAGGTTTTTTATCAACACCCTCAAACACCAGTTTAAAAAAGCGTTTCCGGTATTTCGTCCGTTTGAATTTTCTTTATTAGGAGATCATGATTTTTAGAAGTCGACGAATGCTTGGTATGTAGGAATGGAATCGAAATGGCATTCTTCCCGCAAAGGAAAAATGTGCCTTTTCACTTCATAAAGGAGATTTTCCCGCATTCGAGTATTTTTCTCACCAGGCAAGTAGGGGGCTCAAAGAGGTCGTGTGGTATTCGGAAAATGCTTATAGAGCATGCGTAGTCGTGAGCAGGGTTCAAAGGATTTTGTTTATTCACGATCTTAGACGCGACGCCAACGGATGACTGATTAATTAAAATACTATAATCTGACGGCAACTTTACTACATTCATAATCTAATATAAAAATATCTAATATGTAAGGTATATAGCATTATGTAAACTTTATATTTTATACAGACGTTAAAGGCTTTTATACCCGTTCATACCCGTAGCAAAACAAGATTGTAATTTATTAATATGGCAATTTCTAAAACTCTCGAATCCAAACTGCTTCATCGAAGATATTCGAAGAAACCTTTGTACTTTTTAAAATTATTTATGACAGATTTAATAGAATAGAACTTACTATATTATTCAAAATAGCTTTATAAATAACTATATTTGTAATAAGTGTAATTATTTTATTTAGAATGTTGGTCGAAATTCAACCGTAATTCACTAAAACTCTATTTTACTAATATACACATCTACACTTGTATATACATATATATAGAAAATATATGATATAGAAAAACATTATTTATTTAAAGCATAAATAGGAATTGTTACAATTTTATTGTTGTAACAGAATCGTTTACATAAGAAATTAGCACAGCTTATAACAAAACTCCCTGCTAACTAACCAAAACAGGCTAATAAGATCCGTACGACTCAACCCCCGGATAAACCCGGGTTTAACGGTTTAAACCTGCTTAAATGCGATATCGTCTACTAGGACCACATAGAATGGAAGAAGTGTTTAATCCGTCCCTTAACTCTCGGATTTCATAGACATAACTGAACTTCCAAGAAACACATTGTAAAGGTCAAAATAGCAGCTTTTTTTAAAAATGTGATGGGTATAATATACATTTTAAACAATTTCGAATATGTTTCTAGGAATTTATTGTTTAGACATCAAATTTTCAGAAAGAGCCAAAACTACTGTTCGCACTACAAAGCACAGCTGACAAACAAAATTAAATTCTCTCTCATAGTAGCAGAATATAATTTCCAATGCGCTGGTGAATGCTACGAATCAATAATCGCCCCTCGTAGACCCAGCGTAGCAGTGGGCGTAGCAATCGTGAAAATTGCGTGACGTATACGTTTTCCCTCTCACTTATTAAGTCCTTGTCTAACGCAATGTGAAGCTCCTTTAAAACACCAGGAGTAAAAAGTTATTCCTACTTAACTTCACTTTAACTTTTTAGTAAAGGCTTATAAAGTTATTGGACCTTTTGAATAACTTACACATATATTGGTGTTTACATAATGTACTCCTAATTTAAAAGGTTGACTGCAATATAATAATCAAACATGCCAATTACTTTACCAACATCCTTTGCTGTTTCTCTAACATTCTCCCAAAGATTAGAAAGTTTAGGCTGCAACGCTTGTCGATTGCGGATTGGTTAATTTTAATGTGGTTTCAGTAAGCTTGTTGCGAACATGGTTTTCCTTTAATAAGGAGCGCTCGATAATATCGTAGGCATGTACAAAACAGTGTTTCAACTTGCTCCTATATCATAATTACTAAACTAATTTGAGATTTTGTGTAAGAAATCTGGCATTCTTATTTCATTTTATCTCCCTTTTCATCATTATTATTATACTTCCTTGCGTTTTCGTAGCATTTAAATTTATTTTATAAATTATTTTTGATATTCAGGAAAGTTTCCTTTATCTATGTACCAGGTTCACAGAAGGTTTTGTGGATATACGGGAACGGGAGCGAAAGGTAAAGCGAGGCAGCCGCGAGCAGGGTCGGCAGCTGATGAACAGACACAACAACGAAGCTGGAAGGAGGGTATGATTTATAGTATCGCTCGCTTCGCTTATATGGACCCAACACCACCACCCACATCCCACATTGACGAGCACATTTATGTCATGAATAAAGAACGAGTCTGGGAGGAGAGTATTATTTATAGTACAGACTGCAGACTGTGTCATGTAATTTATAACTGATTTTAAAGGAGTACCGAGAGTTTTTTTCCGCCGGCTTTTTTCTCCCGGTCAACAATAGCTAAAAGAGCGTCTAAAGCCGATGAACTTATTAACTTCTTGATTTTTTGACTTTTATTAAGTGTAATTAATAAAACAATTTCATTTCATTTCCTTTCAACATAACTTACAACTTGTCATTGTTATAATTTGAGTAGCTAACGTATTTATTAGTGGTAGGCTGTCTCCCGGGGAGGTACCGACCCCCAATTGTACCGTAAAGCAATTTATTAGCCGGCGGAAAAAAACCCTCGATACTCCTTTAAATCCAGTTATAAATTACATTACACAGTCTGCAGCGCAAATTCAGCTTGATAGTGAGCTCACCAAGTTTGCAACCAAGATCAATTTCTGTATCACAATCATCCCACGCTCCAGGTGTGCGCCAACACGAACAAATGCGTCTGCTACCGCGGCTTCACGGGCCCCGACTGCTCCCTCATGGACACCGGGCTGCCCTCCCCCACGCCCTGGGTCCCGGAGAACTCCACCAAGGCTGCCTACAACATGACCAAGAAAGAAACGCCGTATGGTGAGTCGGTGCCAGTACTGGAACTGGTCATTAGTTATCGTGATTCGTGTTAGATTACCATTTTAATATATACTGTGATCTTGTTTTATGACGGGCGCTCATGGTTAATGATTTAACTGTTTGGGGTTATACTGATAACAGATACAGATACGGTAATAAGTAAAAACATTGCAATTTCTGATTAAAATTATGAAAAACGCAATGAATACACTTTGAAGCACATGAAAAATGTGTCATACAACTTAAATAAAATGGCGGTATAAATATCGTTCACCAAGAGCTCCCCTTATAAATTTTAATGCCATTTTACATTTTTCAGAACATTAATTTAATTAGAAACGCTTATCAATATCATGATACGGAGATTAAAATAGTTTATATACACGATTATTAAATACAAGTTTAATTGACTGGGATGGTTTGAGTTTTAGTAGATCTGAACAAAAGCAGGTTAGTATTTCATAAAGAAATTATGAAATATAACAATGTAATTAAGAATAATAATGATTTCTCAAATAATAAAGTTGTTACAATAGCTTCAACGAGAAAATAGTTATTTAAATTAATGCTCTTGTGTGTAGTAAGAGTCAGTGTACTAAAAATGTTACCAAAGTCTCATGATTTAATTAAAATATAAATGTGAATACCCCAAAGGGGCACTTTGCAGACTAATCTTAAAAATAACGACAATAATTTGAAATATAATTAAATTCCATTTTTCATTATAATTCTACATAATCGTGAGTAAAGAAAATAATATTTGGAAATAAATGCTGTTACAATTCCAAGACTGCACATTCAAATGTAAATCAATTGAGTTAGAACGAAAGAGTACGAAATCTTAATAAACAAGTCAAGAAACATAAAGTTAAGTGAACAAATATATGAACCGAGATGAGAAATCGGGTTAAAACCAGATTTTAAGATATTGTATAATTTAGATTTTCTTACCGCAACATAGTTTTTATACTAAATTAATTATATATGTAGGTACATATGTTATAAATTATTTATTTATTAAAATTCTTTATTAATTAATTATTTATTAAATATATGTATTAATGTATTAAATAATTTAATACAGTTTTAATTCTCAATTATGTTCATTATTGAGACAATATTGACATTGACATTGAGACATTATTGTACATTGTAACAATATTTATTTCCACACTATGCGTATATTCGCTACACGTACTGTGGAACTTATCTTAAAAATAAGTTTCATTGATGTTCAAGTTCCATGAAACGACTAAAGCTAACTAATATTTTAACATGTTTCCCTTCCTTTTCAAATACAACTTCGCTATCTGTTTCTAGTTTCGTTGTATCATGTTCTTCATTTTATTTACGATTTCCGCTGTTTATTTGCAAGTATCATTATTTTGTTTCGTTTACCTTCCACCGTCTCCCACTGATGTCTACTAACTACTGTTGACTTTTATGATTTCAGGTGTGTCTTGCTTCTATTAATATTCCCCCTACTGTTCTCTGTTGTTCCTTGAATGTTATAATTGGCCAAACTAATCCGAGCACTGCTCTTCTAAATTCAAAAGAATAATTCAGTCTCATTTTACCTCATTCGTACGATTAAGTTGTCTTCCAAGCATCCGGGCATGCGGAAGTTGTCGCGTGAACGTTTGAGAGTAGAGAGGCATTGCTCGGAACGGGCGCGGCCGCACTGCGGGCGGCGCCGGCGCACTAACGCGCGGGACCCCTCTCTTGCAGGTGAACACGAGGGGAATAAGATGAGCACCATGAACATGGTGATATTGTTACTCGCGGTCGTGCTGTCCGTGTTCGTGGGTTTCGCCTGGATGGCGTACTGCTTCAGGTAACGGTGGTAGCTCGGTGTTGTGGCACTGTGTCCGTCGCCCGCGCCTGCTCGTGTCTCGTTCGTGTCGTGCTCGTGTGTGTGTCCCGCGCCCGCCGGCGCCGCCCGCCGCTGACGTCTCGTCCTCGTCCCGACGACGCGACCTCAGCGACGTGTCGGTCCGCGCGTACTCACCTATTTCTCTTTGGGCGCAGAGAACTACCACGGATCAAACACGGTATTCCTCGTGGCGGTGCTCATGTCTGTGGTAGGGGGGGTATTCATAGTATTTGCCCTGAGCGCTCTCTGCTACAGGTCAGTCGTAGTACACAAAAACTTCTCCCTGTGCCTAAGGTTAGTGAGCAGAAAACAGACCAAAGGTAGTCTTTTAAGGAGAAATTTAACTCGTCACCCTCGTATACTTGTATGTTTACCTTAGAAGTTAGCGTTGGTGTTTCTGTTTTTAAAGTGGACGATTGGTTTTTTGTTTTGGTTACTTGGACATTTTTTATTGTCGTATACTTTGTGGTCGTAGAGCTAGTTGGCGGGCGCCCAGCTGCATTTGATCTGTGGTTCTGTGTCGCGCCGGCGGCGGCGGGCGGACGCGCGCCGGCGGCGGGCCGGTCCGCTCCGGTCCGGCTCCGGGCCCGCTTCGGCGCCGTCCGGCCGCCGCCGCCTCGCTGCATGCCCCGGGGCTTCCTCTCGTACTCGAGCGACACCTCGACTCAAACCCTTAAGATTCTGGGCTCTTGGATGTATGCATTGGCTTATGTGAACTGTGAATCGTTTTCGTTTCCTTTCTTGCTCGGAGACCGCCGCCGGGCGCCCGCGACAGCCGCCCGGCGGCGCGGCCGCGTCTATATCTTCCGATCCAAAGCGTCAACGCCACCCACTCAGAGAATGCATTCAGTTTTTACTTCGGCCGCAGAACAGACATTTCGCGCTAGTTTTTATCTACCATGACATCATCGAGTGGATGGCACATGACGGGTAACAGTTACAGTAAAGGTATGTACCTACATGTACTAAATGTAAAACAGAATTTAACCGCAGGCCATTGATGAACATGCGAAGATATAGAACGCTCGACTCTGATTCACTATCATCTACCATCTCCACCAAGTTCTACGTACTACATGTTAACCTTTGCACGAGAAGCGAATGTGCGATGCACGGATTCTTCTTTCAAGCAGCTGTCTATCTAGTTAGCAACGCCTAATGTTATATATTAAGAAATCGTGGTCATTTTCCATTAAGAATGTTTACTTTTAGTTTTGTTCAACATTATTTAGTTTTCAAGACTATCAAGATATCTTACGTATCTACGGATACAAGTGCCTGATTTTCGAACGTCATCTCAGTTCAATACTTTGACTATAAGAAAAAACTTTCACTATTTAAATGTTTTTAATGAAAAAAGACCATAATCGCTTAAGTTAAGATCAATCTTTTGATTATGTTTCCACATAACATCAATTCCCATGAGGAATGAAACGAAAAGTTAAATTTAAAGTTAAAATTTACTTTCCAAAAATAAATGAATTTTGTATCAATTAAGATATCCAAAAGCGCCAGTCCTTGATTCAATTAAATCTTGGATGCTATCATAATGGCGTTGAAGAAATCTCATAATTATTCTATTGTGGGATCCAACTTCAGTAATAATATACATTATATTGTTGCTTCTGTAATAAATAAATATTATATTTTTATTATTATTATCAACGCCATTACGGTACGAAACAAGATAAGTAAATTCAAATTTAAATGTAGGAGTTACGAGTGAAAGCTGACGATAGGCGGGACACATAATTTACAATCATTTCAATGATTTACTTAGACACACTTTCGTCTTGAATTTGTTATGGGATTCAAACATCTGGGAAAGATGTTTCAACTCTGTAGCCTCTTCTGAAATTCTTTATAAATTTTGCATCAATTCTCATTAATTTTTTATAGGTTCTTTTGTCTGTAGCCGAAATACGAATCATTTCGTAATATATTTCGTAATATTTGAACCGGAGTTCAATATTTCGTAACCAATAATGTTTAGTTCACATTTCGAACAAACATCTTCATTTATACGTTACACGTCAGCTTCCATTCCCTCCTCAGTTCGAAAGTCTCTCTCATGACAATCGGAAACGAAAACACGAATTCAAAATTTTTGATCCCTTTTTTAATGGAGGTGTTCTCGATTCCGCATTCGATTCCTTGCGCTCGATGTTGTAAACGTAATCGATTGATCTGAGTGTGCGTTCCCACGCCACGCCTGCATCAGGAAAAAGAGCACGCTCCCGAAATACGATCCACCTTACGTCAAGAAACCCATCGCGAAGAGCTTCGCCGGCGGTTCCACCACCTCCAACAACTCCCAAGAGGACATCTCCCTCGACGGAGGCAAGATGCACTCCTTCAATAACACGTTCAGGTACGATAATCTTTTAAATAAAGTAGATGAACTATCCATCATAAGAATCTATTTACTTTACCTGTATTCTTCTGTTCTGTACTACTATACACCTGTACACCTATTTTGACTAAAAAATTAAAGTTTCATTGAAACATTGTGTATTTTGTTATTCCCTTTTTATCCTTCGGAGTTATATCAAATTCTACACTTAAAATTAATCATACTATACACTATAAAATTGTTAGATTTTCTAATTTTGTTTTGTTGTGGCACACTAAAAGCATTTTTCATTTCAGATTTTTTTTTTTAAATAAACTCTAATTTAAGTTATTTTTTAATGAAACGACGTGATGTAGGCTGACAATAGCTTAACATAATATTAGTTAACACAATTGATTAGTCTTTGCAGTTGTTTATGCTGTACAATTCGATTGTTACATTGGCTTATCAATAACATTTAGAATATGTTATTTAGGGACCTGTTGTTTTTGTTTTGTTAAAATTCCTCAAAGTCACTTTTATGTTTTCTCTTCTAAACGGATCTGGTGTACTCAAACAGAAACCTGTTAAGGTACGTCGAAGCTTGACGCGTGAAATGCGTCTCACGCTCTGGAGTTTTCCGCACATACGATTTCCGCTTTTCCTACACTAAGCTTACATTCTATTATGCTTTGATTTAGATGATTGTAAGCAAAATTTGCTACTTTCACGAGTGGTGTGTTAATAGTGTGACTTACTATATACATTCACACATCTCACGCGTTCAACGACACGCTTATTTTCATGCAGTACACATTTCAGTCTTCTTTCCGAATTATGCTGTATTAAATCTTTTTATGAACGTTAATTATATAGTTTTTAGACTAGAGAATAAAACAATAAATTTAACAACATTTGTAATGTTGAATACATTAACCAAGCTTAGTATCAATTTCGTTTTTTGAATTAATTTTTAAAATAAGGCAGTAGATTGAGGCGAATTAAACATTGCTAATTGACTAACAATACTAAGTCAAACGGAAGGAAATATTTGACGAAATCCGTAAAAGTAAGCATTTTCGCTATTCGAAAATTTGGAAAAAATGAAGTCCAAAATTATGTAGAATTTCCAAATTTCTCAGCCGAGGCGATTCCCAGCGAGTGATCTTCAGACAGGGGAATCACATGTCAGGAGGTGGCACCACTAGCAGATTCCCGTGAGTTGCCAATTCGATGTTACAAATTTTATGGCAATTGCAATTAATTTAGCTTGTTTGAAAAAGTATATAAATCCCCAGAATAATAATCGCGTTATTTCTATAAAAGAGTCACAATTCCCATTCTTATTCTATCAATATCATTTAGTTGGTTCATCAGATGTAGTATTTAACTTTAGATAGACTGATTGCTTTCCAGATCAAATAGACAAACTTAGTATTCAAGCCCTAGATTTATATGAATTATGCCATCAGCATGTTCGCAATCCATTTTTGCTCCAAACAAACCTTACTTTTTAGTGATTATAAAGGCAATAGCTGTACCATCATTTTTTTCTAACTTTACAGAGATCATAAGCAAATGAAACGGGTACACTCGGGCAGTGAAGACGAACCTACACATTCTGGTAAGAATCTATTTTAGATTGACTTACATATATATTTTTAAATCAGTATGTAATAATTGTTTAACAAGAACGTGCCAAAAATTTCCGAGCCTGGACTTTTTCATTTGTCTTATTCTGGTACAAAAGACCTAAACTCATTGTTATTCTTAAGCATGTATAATTTTAAAAAATCACAAACCCCAAACCCAACTCAAATCTAACATTTCTAGGTGAAGAAGATATAGCATTCATTGACGTAGCTCCCAACTCGATGGCTAAATTGCCCGAGAAAGGAATCCTGAAGAAGCATGGATATGGAGCAGTTGATGGCAAGGATAAGTGGGGGGATGACTCGCAGTCTGAGCAGTTGGAGGCCGGCAGCCAGTCAGATGGACAGGAGCCTTCTGGAGCTGTCGCCGATATGGAATATAAGTTTAAGGTTTGTAAACACATCGGTCTCATGCCATCATCTACGGTAACATTCGTACAATGGGGATGCCATTGCATGAAATTAACTTCTTAAATATATCAGTTTCCAAAATACTTTTATGACTACTCACACTTTAGTAATCAAATAATGTTCAATATTTCAGGATTTGAATGGTTACCATGAGAATATAATAGTAGCACTGAAGACCGCTGCAGCGCAACGGGCCAGTGCCGGTGCTTCAGGTGGCTCCGGCGACCTCCGAGCTCTTCAAGAATACGAATACAAGCGAGAGCGTGCTCCCAGTGCTGAGAAGATACATGAAGCGGAATTGAGGAGACAGCGTGGTGCTGATGAAGAAGAAGACGAGGGTCCCCAGTGTGGACCAATCAGGATTAGGAATTTGGAGGATTTAATCAGACAATTGGAGCACCACTCCAGTAGGCACATGAGCCCCTCTGGTTCAGAAGACATACGAATGTCTGAGACGGAAGCCGAGAGGCACTATAGGATCGAACCGGGCGACGTGGCCTCGTAAGTATTTATTGTCATCTTTTCTATAATTGTCAAATGGTTATTTTAAATCATACTTGATAATATGGCTTATTTTCATGTGATTAACTCACACGTTTTGCAGTATTGTTTCCTCGAATCGAAATTAATTTCAAATCATACATTATTTAACGTCTGATAGATACAAGTAAAAGTTTTAATCTTGCTTGCTTACACATTCGTTCGCCGCCCACGCTCCAAGCCACCCGCTGAGATCTTGCTCTAAGTGACCGATCTGTTCAATCTTCTCACAATACTCGCTAATAGGCACCTCGTAGTGTTTGGCTGCACGATCGTTTGTCCGTTCCGCAGCGCTCGCTGCCGCAGTCGGCTGCCAGCGGGCGAGGAGGAAGCACGCTTCGGATACGGGCGGTTCCGCGGCCCCGCACGCCACCACATGTTCCCCGCCGCCGCGCCGCTGCACGCGCACCACGCGCCTCACCGCGCGCCGCCTGACGACGATGCGCTCTACGAGACCGCTGACACCGAGCGGCTACGCGACGCGCCCGACAGCGAAAGGTGAGTCGTCCCCTCACACGCGGTCCGCTTTCAACGATAACGCGCTCTACGAGACCACTGACGCCAAGCGGCTACGCGACGTGCCCGACAGCGAGAGGTGAGTCGTCCCCTCACACGCGGTCCGCTTTCAACGACAACGCGCTCTACGAGACCACTGACGCCAAGCGGCTACGCGACGTGCCCGACAGCGAGAGGTGAGTCGTCCCCTCACA
>DWNH01001418.1:0-11471 GCA_018249895.1 Tiana niger | reverse complement strand
ATCGCATATGGATGCTAATGGGTTGCAGTGACACTTAACACCAGGTGGCCTGTATGCACGTTTGTTACTTTTATTCAATAAAAAAATACTAAATATTTTATCGAAATCCATTCAGCAATTGCAGAGTCTATGCACACTGCAGACTAAAACTAAAACACCGTTTGAAACATTACGATTAAATAAAGACTATATGGCAAGTTGACACCTTTACCACAATTCTTGAAAATTATATCAAAGTACATTCAGATATTTTGGAGTTTATTTGCAATAAAACGCAGACAGATAAACAAATATACTAAAAGTGATTATGTTTAAATGCCGTATAATATAGCATATTCCGTTTAAATATTTACTTTTATTTTAATGTCACAGACAGGCACTCCTGCTGCTTTTATTGTTAATACGCAGTGGTAAGATTATTATGAAATAAGTGAAAGTGATCTTTGTAGACAAAAATGTCTGTTCCGTACCTACGTTTCATTATATAAATCGCCTTATATGAAACAATTATGCGCACACGGATGATAATTTAAGGGTCGCGATAATGTCAATGTTAGTGTCATTTTTCAACGTAAGATTAAAAAATTATGTTGGTAATCTCTGGTAGGTAAATAACAAAAAGTTATTATGTTTGTTGTTTATAAAGAGCTAAGGATATAAAGGAAAATTATAAAGATCGTGTGTCTACTGAGTTGAGACAGGCAGGTTTATTTAGAAATCGTAAGAGGTGTATAAACTCAATTTGTTGAGGCTCGCCGGGGAGGATGGTGTCGCATCGTGTCGATTCAATTCATATTATATGTCGCACATTTTAGCACCTTGATTTCGTTTCAAACAAATAGTGAACTTTTCTATGTATAATCACAAACTGTCACCTATCATCAACTGTCACCAATTACCACAGTTATCGAACTGTTTCGCGGATGACCTGTCTCATAAATATTTGGCCGCAATGAACTTTTTTAAAGATATTGCATTGGAGTTGGATGATTTGGGCTGTCGATCTTGCATCGCAACGCTAGCAAGCAACGGAATGAATCAATCTTAATAATTGATAATAACCAGTTAACTTGGAGTCCGATTCGTCCGATCTCAATACCGGACAAAACTTATTAAGCTGATTTAAAGTTACAACCGTGTCTGGTGTCATCCTCTTAAGGGTAATCACGTTATTAATGACCCCGTCAGAGAGAATTGCTTAAGTGCATGCTTTCTTGCGAATATGGTCGACGGTGACATCAATTCAACATTACTCAATCGAAACATTTTTATTTGTTCGAACACTTGAACACACATCGTGTGTTAACATTCCTACGGAGTACAATGCGCCAAATTGAAAATTGATTTGTGATGCACACTTTGTCATTTTATAAATGACAGAATTTAGGTTAATACACCAGATATAGTACTACTATTTAGAAATAGATATCATTTAAATTAAGGAAGTTAAAGATTGACATCGTTCGATCGACGATCGATCGACATCGGAATAAATGCAGTGTTCTTGATTTTTTCTTTACGCCAATAGCAATTTTTCTTTCAATATTCCGGCAGGACGTAAAACATGACAGTCACATCACGACCTAGATTAACTTCACTTCAATTTCCTTTCATTTGCTCCTGTCAACCGTTACCAGTTGTTATTCATTTTAATTCATTAATCTAAATCTATCAGTTTTTAAAATTCCTTATCCTACGTAACCAAGTCAGCCGGCTATAAGAACCTTAAGACTCATGCACCTAAGGTGGTTCCGTGGCCGATGTATCTTTATTCCTTACTTTCATTTCATGACACAAATACGGTGTGATTAACAGGATGTGCGGTCACAACTTTTTGCGATATCCATGACCTGGTTAACTTCGCCTGTATTTTGAGTCATTTGACATATTTGTGTAGATTTTCCTCGAATTTGACGTTGAGCTTGGCTTGCGTTGACTAAAATAAGACCATGACGTATGTGTTTTACAAGATGGGATGTGATAAAATTTAATATAATTTTTTTTACTAAGTTCATTATAATAAAATACTGACAATACAAAAAGTTATGTTAATATATTAAAATTTCATAATTCTTTGCTAGTACTTACTTGCTCGACATGTATCATATCAATTACTAAGTATATCGACGACTACTACTACGACTATCCTATTAAAAAATTATGAATGTAATAAGATTTTAAAAAAAATTTTGAAAACACATACATTAAAACTTTAACCAAGCTTTTTACAAATGGAGATCACCACGTTTACAGCTGCGAAGGTTGTAAAGGGTTCTTCAAGCGGACGGTGCGGAAGGACCTGACGTACGCGTGCCGCGAGGACCGCAACTGCATCATTGACAAGCGGCAGAGGAACCGGTGCCAGTTCTGCCGGTACCAGAAGTGCCTCGCGTGCGGCATGAAGCGCGAGGCGGTGCAGGAGGAGCGCCAGCGCGCGGCGCGCGGCGCTGAGGACGCGCATCCTAGCAGTTCGGTACAGGTAAGAAATATGTTAAAACTAACTAGTGGATTAGTGATGCAGTTCAAGTATTACGTAAGCAGGAGTTTAGTAATTTTTAACTCCCCCTCCCCCTTATCAGCAAAACTGTCCTCCTGTTATACTGTCATCCCCGAGCTTACGTAAGTATTCATATAATTTTCGCAAAATCTCTATTTCATATATATTATTTCCTATATTGAATTTTGGGTTTTTTTATATGGGTACGATGTTATTAAATAAATTAATATTGTTCAAATAATCACCATTTAATTCCACCACGTGTCACAAAAAACAAGAAAAGTTAAGCCTTCCCTTCTTAGCCATTCCCAATCCTATGTTTGGTTTGCCATTTATAGAGACTCCCAGCAGAAATTTAGATGATCAAGTTTAATTTATCTTTTCGTATAATATTTCGCCGCTTTTTATCAGATTGTAGTTGGGTATCGTAAAAATTTTAAATTAAAATATAGCAAATTTTCTACAAGTACGACCAGTTTTATCTACAAGTAGGGCCATAAAATAGTCTGTATAAAAAATAACGTTCATTAATTAATTTTTTCGGTTCATATGTCATTTAACTTAAATGTTGTCGAAAAGACCATTACAAGTACGCGTGTACGTACAAATTATATTTAAAGTGCCTTACCACGTAACGACCCTGAACCATGTGAACTGTAAATATATCGTCTAGACTTACAAGAAAATACCTACAGTTAATAGGGTTCTTGGAAATTTCAAAAAGTGTATCTTTACGCTCTTACCTCATAAATGTAAATACGCAGCAGCTAAAAATGAAACTTGAGTGAAAAGTTTAGTTTTGTTTGTCTTTACTATAAGTAAAATTTATGAACAACATTGGATTACTTTATAAACAAACGAAACTTCGCTAAGTGGTTAGATAATGACAGCTGATTGACATCAGACTATAACTGTTAAAATCAGAATTTAAAAAAAAATGCTTTTTATTTATTTTTTAATATAGATTTTTTTATGTAAATATGTACCTACAGTTTAAAATAGTTTTCTTTAATATTATTATTTATTATATTCTTAGTATTTGCTGTATGTTTAAATAAAAACCTGCTTTAACGAATTAAAAATAATTTATTTGCACAAATATGGATTATACAGAGATCTTACAGTAATAACAAATTTTCAAAATAGTTTTTTTAAGTTTGTTGTTTTAATAATTTTCAAAGTAAAATCAAAATAAAAATTTGTTGTCACTTTCAATACATTTTTTTGTTTCATATCAACAAGGACTTTAAGTTTTCCGAGAGGTTTTCCTTAAGTTATGCCACAACTATCTATGCTATAACTATAGCCTGTTTCAAACAATTACCATATTAATTGGATTCATAAATAACAAAATATCTTAAAAATCAATTATGTAGAAAAGTAGGAAAACCATCAATACGGGTAGTATGCTGGTTTTCGTTAAATGATTATTGTTTATGGTTTCTGTGCTTTAGAAACTTGTCAGTCATTATAATGGAGGAAAATGTTGTGCAAAATAAAACTTGTAAATCAACTTTCAGGTTAACGTGATCTTAACTATAAACTTGTCTGGTACTTAGGAGTATGTGCATATTATGTATAACTACATGTACTATATCTAGGCAGTATGAATGTGTGTGTTTTTTTAACAATACTCCTCTAAATATAACAGAAATATAGGTTACAATTTTTTAATTTATTTAAAAATTTATGGATTACCCAGGGAGCGGAAAACCACGGTGCCGAATAGATAGACGGTTTTTTCTTATATTATTATTGTCTTCGCCATATTAACTAAATACTAGTTAAATTGTATTTTTCATTAATACATTTTTTTATCTGTTTTGGAAGGTTGGTCCGACTTAATTCTGCAATGACACACAAAACCGCAAATGTCACAGCAAAACACTGAAAGCCCAAGAATAAAAGTAAAAGAAAAAAATACATATTCATAAAACTACATATTTTACCACGTTCGATTAAAAAGTAGGCAGTGGTCAAAATTATTATCCAAACATACTAATATTATGTTGTTTTATCTAAATTCTTTACTCACAATTTTTTTCTACCCCATACTGATGAAACACTCTGAAAAAGAAATGAAATGTTTATTATGTGTAACAATATGACGTAATGAACATCTATCTCTACGTATTGTTCGTCGTACGAAAAAATATGAATGATCCTAACGTTAGATGCTTATAGAATAAAAACATAATGAAACAATATCTGTATCTTTATATAGATATATTGTTCCATTATGTATTTTTGGTTACTTTGCCATGAAACATTTTCGTCCGCCAACGCACTGACACGTCTATTGAAGTAACACAAAAGAGATACATTATCGCTGTTTGCTCTAGCTACTTACTTCGCCACCGAATACTATTCCAAATTATCTATATAATAAATGATTATCCTGAGCGTTAGGCTGTTTTTAAGGCTTGAATCACATTTATCAGCATCCTTTTTTATGTACATATATAAATAAGTAAGCAGTAATGCAATTTATTGTGTTTCGGAAAGAGGGTGTGGATGCCGGAGTTCACTAAATACGAGGCGACCATCTTAGTCCTTAAAAGTAGCAACGCATCTATTTGCGATTTCAGGTAGGACTAAGGTACTGCCTGAAGTTGCAAGTGGATGTCCATGGGTTGCAGTGCATTAATTATATAATGAACTGAAATAAAATGCTACATTTTTTACTTTAATTTTTAACAACCTCTGACTTTCCCCAATTTCTTACAATGTGGACACCCTAACACAAGTTAGTTTTCTCATGTCTAACAGTCTGTGCAATTTAATTTCTTTTTTTTTATTTTTAAAAAGCAAAATGTGTAAAAAGCAAACGTTCAAAAATTTAAATGTTCTATCACGTAAGTATGAGTATGTAATATTATCAGATGACCGAAGTCACCTGTCCACTATAAATATAAAATTTTCGTTATCCTAAGTACACTAATCAACCCAAAACGCACACGGTAGTGCAACAGCCAAGTTAAAAAATTAACCAGACCTTTTACGTATACATATCCTTAAAACAATTTTCCATTCATTTTCTAGAAACCATCCTAGGAATTTAGCGTTTTCACTTTTTGAGACGGCAATTTATATGTATACACCCATTAGCATAAGAAAAAGCAACGGCAGCTTACACATATAAAATTTACTTACATTACGTGAAAAATATATTTCTATGAACTTAAACACCTACACAGTACAAATTAATTTTATACATTTACATACCTCTTTATGTAGTAATTTACGTAACCTATAACTTTATTATTACATAACTAAGTGTTATATAATAATGCTTTCAGCAGTTTTAATCAAGACGAAATATGTTAGCCAAATACTAATAAATCACCGAAAATACACAATATTGAACACGTTGTGATACGTGCATGAGGATAAGAAAACTTATTTTTTGTTTAAAACATTACGGTATGTTTGTGTTACATAAAAATTAGCAATTGTAGCACTTCCCACCTTTTATACAAAAATTCTGCAAATACTTTATTTATGTATGTAAAATATATGTATTAAGTGATTGTGGTCAATTAAATAAATAAATAAAATAAATAAATAAATGTAAGGTAACACAACATTAAGCAAGTAACAAAATAATAAATGTAAAATTAGCGTTAATATTAGGTATAATACATATAAACGCCACATACGTTTGCAAAACTAACTGGAACATCTAGCAGGTTGTGGTAATCTGAAAGTGTTTAGGCAGATATTTTAATTATATTATTTTCTACTTTTTAATACAGTATCCTGGTCTACTAATTGATGCAATTTCAAATGGTAACATTTTTCACAGAAAGCTGTGTTTAATATCGTTAGAAGGCAATAAAAGACTTCCAAAGTATGTTTACATAAATTCTTCATTATTATCATAAGTTAAATGTTAATTCTTTGTTATCTTTTACAATTTACAAATATTATATTAAGTTAGTAAGTGTTATTGAAATTGTATTTGCAATTTAATTTAATGACTTATCCCAAATAATAAATAATTGTGGCTAGTTTTTGAGTAATATTTGCAATAAGCATTCTTCATTCATCAACAAAAAAACCTTACGCTATAGAGTAATAAGAAAAATCACAAAACTGATCCGAACAGCACACTTTACAATATAAAAAACGACCTAAATTTAAAAATATGTTAGCCTTTAAAGGTAATGAAAAGAAAAAGTAAAGAAAAGAATTGTGTATAATTCTTCCATTTACAATTGTTTTTACATTAGTGGTAAAGACCATTCAAAATACACTTTAAGGTACTTTATACGTAAAATCACACAGTTACTGGACATAAATGAATACTAACTAAAGAATTATCAGATAAATATAAACTCTTGGCATAAGTAAATATATTTATGATAAAGTATTTTGTATCGTACGAAGCATAAAATTAAACCATTACTTTAATTATTTTAAAATTATAATTTGTTTATACAATAAGATCTATGTAGTGTACCAAAATATAAATCACTATTATTATATACTAAAGTAGTACTAAATCAAACATAAATTTATATCTACATCAATTTCATCTGGCAACGCTAAAATATTCATCATTTATCCATTCCCAGCATGACGACCGGATGACTCATAAAAATACGATCATAGTTCTGTATATTCACAGTTTTCTACATAGTTCACGTCAAAAATAATATATTATTAATAAAATAAGTATGAATGAAAGCTTGCAATCAGCCAGGATTTTAAGCCAATTTTTTATAACCTTTATACTAAACTCAATAAGCTCGCTATGAAAATCTACAGAGCCAATAAACTAAGAGACATAAGGTAAAAATATGGTTGATAACCCAATACTGAAGTTTTAAAGCACGACTCGGGCAGTAACCATATTATGTAATGTGATTGCAAACTGTAAGTGTTTTAATCAAAATTGGATTGTGATGTTAAAATGTGAAGGATAATTACTAAGGTAAACAAAAAAAGGTATATTTTAAAACATTGTTAAAAACAGCTGATCATTATACTATTTCTATACTTATTAGAATTTCAAAAATTCTTCATGTCTATCACAATCAATAACTTCCAGACAATTTCCCTTCGATAATAATAACTACATTTTTATTCAATGAAAAAAAATACTACAATTAAAAATGCAATAAGTTACATCTATACGTGCTTAAGCAGAATCCACAGTAAACTAAGAGCAAAAGCTGTGCGACATTTAATTTCGAGTCCAATATTCTAATCGTACATTTTCGTATAATCAGTCGCAAGTACTTTATTAACAATATTAACATTAAAATCAATCATTATATCTAATATTATTGGTCTACAAAGCAAGGAAAACTACTGCATTATATTTTAAATTACAATTGTACATAGATCTTTTCAAGAATAGTCTAAATAAGTTCAGACGTAGAAACTATCAAATGCATTATACTAAGTATAAAGTGCGATGCTTAGACTGGTCACTAGTATTTGCACCAACACTAGCACACAATCAGTGCATTTAATTCCAAACGCAATTTTGAGTATCTTTACAAAATGTTGTACAATATGGTTCATTAATCGGAAAAAATTGTGGATATTTAACAGAAAGAAAAAATAATGAAATATAAAACAGCACTGGGATACAACAGCAAGCGCATCTGCGTTGCGTGCAAGTAAAATTTCATAAACTTCAAATATACATAAGTTTCAGACTTCGTCTTCGTGTCGTCTTTAATCGTTGTAATTTTGTTGTAACTACTAGGTTGTACATTGAAAAAGGTTGGCTAAGGGCACCTCTTCGCATTATTTTGAGATTTATCACACAAGGTCGACATTGTTTATCTTTGGCATTCCTCTAATTTTCACTAAAGAAGGAAAGCTACAGAGGATTTTAACAATTAGAAATCTAATATACCAATCCCCTGGTACATGGTCAAATAGGTTTTGAAAATTACATACACAGTGAAAACAATTAATTCAATTCGGCAAAAAAACTAATTATTAAAGGATAAAGCTTGCGGTCCTCTGTTGTTGTCAGTCGTTAAGGACATCAGTTATTGCAAACTTTATTTTTATGTATAAGTGTTATACAAGATTGCCCTAACCTGCCCACAACTACATATAAAATTGACAACATACAAACTTGGTCTTTTCCTTTACCATGCATAGCTTTAAAAACACTGTCTTGTATTACGATACTAGTTCATCTAAAGCATTGTCTCTGTTGAACTGATGCTTGACCAGAGCTGCGGACGCCTTGCTTTCTGGAAACCCAAGGTCCATTAGCTCACCAAGGATTAATAGACCTTCTATCACCTGAAATGGTATAAAATAGAATTGAATTAACAGTGGCTAGTGATAATCTTAATTTGAATTTCATTTGTAGGTGGCTTAACATTATTTGTATTGTATATAATTTTATTTCAATAAAATTAACCATGACAACATGACAATGTGACTTTAGCCGATTGTGTAAGCAGCACATTATCTTATAAAATCTAATCTATTCATAGTAGGTAGTAATTATCTAGTTATCTAATTAGCATAAATACATTGGAAGGTTACTAGCACTTTTAGTCTGTGAACCTATTGGAATTATGCATATAAGAGGGTAACTTTTCCTTACATTGATAAAAGATAAAAATATGTCACCTGAATTTCAATATTAATATAAATAAATATTATTATAAATTCCTGTCAGGGTAGAAGTTTGAATGATGTATTTAGATATCTTTTCATAGTCTGGGTATTAGTGTAATAATCTTAGTGTGTCTATAGTATTTAAGATATAAGCACAATATTTATATAAGCACATATTTGTGATTGTATAAAAAAAATTCATAATTATGTATGTGCTCGCTCTTTAACAAGTTGTCTTCGCCTTTAATTATAATCACATGTAGCACCTGCGGATTTAACCATGTAGATATGTATTAATTGTAATAATGTTAATTATGTTGGTGTTCGATATAAATAAATAAATAAGACATAGAGATTCCTAGTCTGTGACTATGAGTGCGAAGTGTTATTATTTATTTAATTACACATTGTACTTCAGATACAATTTTTATTAATAAGGTACTACTTTTGATAACATGGGTACTGTGACTGTCGCAACATAACAGACAAGAGCCTCATTAAATATAATTATGTATAATCTTAATAAATAAAGTTTACTCACCTTCTTATCATTATCACCAACTACGCTGTACATTCTTGCAACCCTGTCCAGTGGGAATCCCATGCTATGTATGTTCTGGCACATGCGCTGCACATTGGGTGCTAGAGTTTCAATTGGGTTCGGTAACCGCTCAATTTTCTTCCAATATTTTTTTTCAAACTTCTTCTCGCCACCTGGTCCAGTGTTACCACCTGGACTTGCAAACCCTTCACCCGCTTTCAGCCTAACTAAGGCAAGTTCTTCATTCAATTCCTGTACAATATCTGGCACACTTCGAGACCTTGACTTTACCATGCTTGGAGAACTCTGATTTTGATTTTGATTCTGGTCATCATTGTTTTTGGTTTCAGTTACAGTACTGTATGCCTGGCCCATGTATGGCATTGGAACATGAGGGTAATGGAAGTAATATGGTTGAGGTATATAAGATGATCCATTAGGTATTTGAGAAACTTCCCCAGACGTAGTTGGCAGTTGACTGTAATAAGGATCAGTAACAGGATATGGCTGAGCAGGAACTAGGTAATGGTAATTGGGCATATATACATTTTCCATGGGCATGGGATTATCACAGACAGCCTCAGGGATGTAGTAGCCATTAGAAACTGGATAATGTGGCGGAGCATAGATTATACTGGGACCCTGAATGGGTTGTTCTAAATATGCATTAGGCAAGTATGTGACACCTTCAATCTGTGCCTGGGTAGCACAGTTTGCATAGCCAGGGTATGCTGGGTCAGCATAAGTCTGCGGAGTATGACAACTAACTGCAGATTCCCTCTGACTCTGGAGCACCTGCGCTAGTAACTCCATATCATTTATAGTCTTTAACTCCACATTGTCAAAGGGACTGGATGTGTCATTTTCAAAGTCCTTGTATGTCAATGTTTCTACATTGCGATTGTATTGAGGTATTTTAGCTATTTTAGAGTTTAATTTCAATTCCTGTAACGGGTCAGGATCCTCTAATAAGTTGTTTTGTTGGAAATTAGACTGAACCTGTATGGGTTGTAGAATGTTTTGTTGAGGCTCTGTTGTTGTACATGCATAACTGACTTCAGGTGTGGCGCCATCAGCCTCAGGACTGATATCTAGTGTTGGGGATGTTTCACAGGTTTTGTCAACTTTGTCATCAGGTGAGATAGCACTTATTTCGTCAGTGCTAGGGTACGATACCTCAGAGACGCTCAGCTGCTTCAACTTTTCCTCGGCTTCGGCGGCAGCGATCGCATCTAACTTTTTTTGCTTCGCTTCCTCTAGAAGCTGCAATCGATGACGCCTCTCGCTTTTCTTTATTTCCTTCGCGCTCCGAAGCTCCTTTATTTTAGAAAGTACGTTCCGTTCGAACGTGGTGCAATACCTCACGCTCTCAATCACCCTTTTCGCTCGCGCCGGGCAATCTATTACACTATAGGGTAAGTCGATGCGCGGTGGTCGCTTGTACTTTTCCGATATCTTTACGGGAACATCGTCCATGTAATTCCCGAAATGTGACATATCAGCGTACCTCCGTCGGCGGAGATAGCGATAGTAGTCAAACAATGAGACGACAAAGTTTGAGACTAGAGACTTTTTGCACTTTTAAGGTTACATTGTCCTCATCAACGTCATCACTTGTAGCACTAAACTGAAGGTGATTGATTTACAATTTCCAGCATTTTACTAGTTTCCATAACTACTAAAAACAATTTTTTTAACCATGCACAAAATGATTTATATGAGAGAATTCTATTATTTTCTGATTTGACAAAATCATTTGACGTCGAAGTGTCAAAGTCAAACGTCAAATTGTTTTTTCTGAAGCAGCAAGGCCAAAACAATCACATGACTTTTGAC
>DWNH01001417.1:0-11474 GCA_018249895.1 Tiana niger | reverse complement strand
GAGGAAGGTGAATGCTACCTGGAGGAAGGTGAATGCTACCTGGTGGAAGGTGAATGCTACCTGGTGGAAGGTGAATGCTACCTGGAGGAAGGCGAATGCTACCTGGTGGAAGGTGAATGCTACCTGGTGGAAGGTGAAATCATCTCTTCGAGCTCTTTTTCTTTATTGTATTTTACAGAAATGATCTCGTCTAAAGTTCTATTGTTTATAATATTATAGATATTTTAGAATTAATCCTATTAAAGGCCTAATTGAACCATTAACATATTTAAATAAAAAATTTATATTAAAATCGTTTGAAAACACTTTGCTGACAAAGAAATAAAATCGCTTCACGTGAGATTAACACCTGCACCTCGACTATGTGCAAGCGATAATAAAACGTTATGAAGTAGACAACGTCGCAAGGCCCAGCCAATTAATAATGTTGACACCGAATTATTGCACTCTGTCGACGGCCTTCACGCCTCCTAAGCTAAATAACAGTACAAAAACATATTTTCATATATAGGACACATCGCACATCACTTTTAACAGAAGAGCCAAAATGATTACTAAGAAGAATTAAGAAATGTTATGAAAATCTAGAATTAAATTAAAAACTATAATTTCGACTTTTTCTGTTTTTCAAACTGAATCCTAAAAAATCTGAATTTGACATTTAATGTTACGATTCATTTAAAAAATTAAAACAAGAAACACGGTGACAAATTGGACATTGTATGGGGACAAGACCTACTTATCCCACAATAATTGTATTGGCGCAATAGTTTAATTCGATTATCCGCGGCCGCGGCCCTCTGGCAGCGCCAGTCTTGCGAAACCCTCTCTATTTATACCAGACGGTGGCGGCTCATTATTTTATTCATGGAGAGCACGTTGAAGTCTTTTGTTAGAAACAATAATTACGTTTTGATCATAAAATATTTACAATACTTTATTCATGTTTATATTTATTGGCGTGCAGGTCACCTGATGTTGAGTAGCCATTGTAATTAATATATTCATGCTTGTGTACATACACTGGATTATGATTATCATAAGTCGTATCTCATGAGTAAGACATTGTTTATCCAGACTAAGATCGGCCTCAGTCCGGCGGCAGGATTATGTTAATGCTTATAAGAACATCAGACTAGAATATAATTTATTATTACAGTTTGGTCTGATCTGGTCATTTTTTTTATAGAAAAGAAGAAGCAAAGTAGTATGTAGGTTGAAAAATGAAGTCATGAATGAAATATAATTATAAGGTGGGTGCTACAGAAAGTCAGAACTTCGGTTTAACCGAAACTACCGAATTCGGTATTTTATGATGAAATTTACTTAAGGATCTATGATGTACTTTAAGCACAGCGTAAATGTTTTCGTTAATGTAAATGACTGTACTCTTGAACTACATACATATATGAGAACTGACATGTTTTAATTGGGACAAAATTAATTACTTCTGATTGATGATGTTTCTATACTAAAGATCAAAATATCACGCTGACGAAAAGTCTGGGCCAAGGTGGGCAGAATATATATTATGTACATGTGGTAATCAGAATTCAAGAAACGTACATTATAAAACATTACATCATTTCATTGATATTTCACATCCTAATAATTCCACCTGTCGGAAATTACTTATCCTCATCAACAGTTGCTCTATCAATCACATTTTATGGCTGCAACGGTATTCCGATGGATGAATCGTTTGCCAACGCAACCGATTGTCCAAAGCACTTCGCTGCAACATACCGGTCCCTTGCATAAGTTGAAACGTTTGTTCCAGTGCTAGTATCGTAGCTTTTTAGAGTTTTAAGTGAATGAAGAAATACGTAATATACTAGCAGGTGGGACTTCGTGCTGTATGTGCCTGTATTACATGTTAAGGGTTCCTTTTAGGTGGAATATTGTCAACGAATATTTAGTTATCGGTATCATCCAGGACGTAAGACTTATGTGGATTGTCCATATCTCGGCAGTATATCGTTCTCTGTGGGCCTAGTATGCCCTCTGAACAGTGATCCTTTTGTATGACAAACTCGTACTAACACTCGTAACCAGGCAGTGTTCACGACATATAGAACAATGTTTAGTTTCCGGTGTCCAAGCAAGCACGGCGTGATGCCGCTGCTCAAGTAATACTTACTAGGTATGTATGTACAAAGTTGAAAAGTTTTGGTTATTTGCACTTGTACCGAATACCACGATAGTAAACTCATGACAAATGTAATGTTGAATTAATTAATTTGTAGTTATTTGTCCAGCCGCTTGTCAGATAAGTTACTTTATTGTTGTCTATGAAAATGTTCATATGTGATGCAGAACATTTGCATGCTGCAGAAGTTTCAAATTAAAATTTCGAAGATACCACTTGGAGACTGACTCTAAATAAAATTTGAAGAATTCGCGTATGTGTAAGTGTGGCAAGACAAGATACGAGTGTTTAAGGGCTAGGGCTAGCTAAGTAGGCACTACTTCGCGAGCGCCGCAAATATCGATCTATAATTGAGAAGGGACCGTCTGGACTACAATATTTAAATTTACTTTTTATGCACGTCAAGTAAACTTAAATAATATTTTGTGTTCATTTAGTTCGTATCAACTGTTCAAAAATAAGGGACGCAAACGTAGATGAAGTGAAAGTGCACTGACCACGTGTGTGAAATGAGATCGCGGTGGCGGCTTCGTGTCGGCTGATAACAGGAGAGAGGGAGGGAGACAAGCCCACCCCAATCATTGTAAGGTGTACATTTAAACCATACTATATTAATACTTGCCCGTGTTGAAAGTGTTATAAAGGAGAAAAATTTATATTAAAATCTCACATAATTCAAAAGTAGGAAAATTAACCAAATTAATAATTTGTAAATTGCTTGATCAGTTTTATAAATATAATTACTTTCAATTATTAATTATTACATGGTGTGACCTCAAAAATGTCTGTAATATGTAGAAGTTTAAAATTAATTGTTACGCTTTGGCATTGACAGGTCTGTGAGGTAATTTACGAACAATATACATATGTATGTATGTATGTATGTATCGAGAAACGCAACTCTGCTGCAGTCGCAGGCTGAGGTCAGCAGCAACCTGATCCACTGCTGCGCGGTCTATACAGCGCTGCGTGGTATAGTTTATTAGATGGTCAGATCACACAAACATTCTATAACGATTTACAAATTTTCGTTCCATAGCGGAGCATTGCCTTGTGAACTTAATTTTAATATCGCAGACACTTTAATTCTAGTTATTCGTAAGATTATTTTCATGCTCATGATGCATGGTAATAAGGCAAATGGTTTTAATGTTACGTTACCATAATTAGTCCACGGGTGTATTTCGACATTTCAAAAGTAAGATATTTGAGGAAAAATAAATGTTGAGAAAGAAATTATAAAATGTATATGAATATTTATATATGACACCATACGCGTAGCTCAGCGTGGATATGTACGGTATTTATTAAAACAAGTTATTCATTCATTAATTCATACGAAACATTTAAAAAATACTATACATTACATTACGTAGAGATGTTGCAGTTGAACTGAATGTGTTGGCGGCTCATGCATTGCATAGACATGGCATTAAGATATACTCGTATGTGCGGTCACGCCTAACGCTGCATTGCATTCTGGCCGCCCGCCTCGCCCCGGCGCCGCCCGCCCGGGGTATACTTAACAGATAACTACGATGGTCACCGCCGCCTGAGCGTGCCGCCGGCAGCAGGGCGGTGTCGTGGATCTTAAACGAACTTTAATTATTTGAGAAGTAATAGTTCGTAAGCCCGCAACAGACCTTCATGACCAAGTTCCTCTCGGGCTGTGTAGTTAGATATGCTAGCTGACCAGTTCATTTATTCACGGTTACATACTAGCTATCATCTGACAAATTTTTATCTGAGAAGAAATCGCTGACACAATAAATATATTTTTCATGTATACCAGCTGCCGTATAATCCACCACTTTATGATCAGCATGACGTTTTTCTTCAAGATGTAAGGCTAACTATAGTCTATTAAATTTCCAATTGAGAGGAAGTGATAGAAAATATTCTTTAGTTGTAGGCGCGTGGGAGGCTGGCACTGGTCAGCCGTGGGCGGGCTGGCCGCCGCGGCAGCTGACGAACACTATTCTCTATAATACAACTCTCAACCATTTTACAAGTTATCGCCCGAGAGGAAATAATTGACAAAATTTGCGAATAAAATAAGTCGATACCCATCCACGGTTTGAGACTAAAAAATGTAGTTTTTAATTCTTAATTCTGCTTTGTGTCTGAATGATCATTAGAAAAAAATTGTAAAATATTTAATTTAGATGCGGTTTTCTTAGTCGTGTCACTATGTTTACTGTAGTCGTTACTAGATGGCGTTACTGGTAGGAATAACGTAATATTAAGTCATGATTTCTTGCTTTACAATATCCATATAAAAATATCTTAGTCAGGTGCATTCAGTAACCATGCAAAATTTCATCAAAATCTATCAAATAACTATGCAGCGACACGGCGACAGACAGAGAGTTTAGTTTCTTTATCAGTTATTAAATATTGAATGTACCGACGCGGCCGACATAAAGTGTTGTTATACGGAGAGACAGACATATCAGAGTAGTACTTCTATATAGTGTGACAAATTGGGTACCCGTCACTGCACTTGAACAACTGGCGCTGCGTCCCAGTGTTCCAAGTGCCCACAACGTTCCCAAGCTTCTTATACCTACGAGTATATTAACAGTATAGTAACAGTAATTGATTAGACAAATCATGTAATTACAATAATATCTTAATCATAATCATATATGTTAAATATTCCTGTGCCCAGCAGTGGGACCGCGAGGGGATCATTATGATAATGGTGACGATCTAGCACTAAATATCAATAAATAGGTACATACGGTTACGGGTATTGCTCAATGGAACGTTTAGGTAAACAGATAAGTTTACAGAGTGAGGATGCAACACTTGCATACATTGATCTGGAGCACCTCTGTGTGCCGTCGATGATTTGTGAATTTCTTGACATCTGTTGCAAGCGGCGCGCGTCGACTAGAAGGGACCAGCGAGCGGAGAGTATTTCAACGTCGTATTTAAATAGTTTAGCTGTTATACTGTCTATTGTCGGTTGCGCCTGTTGGTTTTGCGACAATGTTCATGATTTCGACAGTTTCTTGAGTTGAAAGCGTTTTCCTTCCGGCGCGCGACGTGACCCCAGGTGTTGCGCGCGGTCACAGCCCACCTGTGTATATTTGCAGATGCTGTGCAATGTCACTGATCAGTTCCAAGGAGCTGTAGACTCGCGCAGAAGGGTGCCTCTCCTTAGCGCACGTACTTGTTGCTGAACATTTACCTTCGTCGTTCAATTCATACTTAAAATCTGTTGACTCATATATACTCAATAATCGAACTCACTTTACCGTGCTCGTTAAGAATAAATATAAAGTTGCATTTGTTTAATTACAGCTTTTGCGCAAGACAGCCGCCTCTAACGTCTCATTTACAAGCTCAATTTTGGTCAATTACATATCTTACGAGCTCTGCGCTATCTTGGAGATCTAACACGCCAGGGCTTCATTTGTCCCGTAGCGTGACGCTAACTTATTAACGTATTTTTTAAATTAACGACCGGGAAAAATAATAATTTTGTATCGTTATGTGTATTGTGTATGCGTAGTATATATTATATAAGGAAATTTAAGTTCCAGTATTCGATACCTTATAAGTACTGGCGCTACTGAAAGTGTAGGTTCGGAAGATGCAAGATTTATTGACATTATGTAAATACATATTTTACATTTACAATGTACTGCTAGCGTGATCCAAGAAGCTGGCGCGGTGGTCCGCTAGACCCATTTACAGTATGCAAAGCATTGTGAAGCTTTTTATTATGTTTTGGGAAAAGGTGGGTGGAGTAAATGTCGGAGGACACTGAGTACATTCTGCAGACGCTGAGTCCTTTGGAGAGGACTGGCCGAGGCTAAGTACGGACGTGTGTGTACTATTAATTGAAAGTACAATTTTTATAATACACTGTTAAGCATTTGTAAAAACTTAACTAAACCTTTTTGTGAAATTGTTGTGTGATCAAATTTTTATATAGTTACAAAGAAATTACAATAAATGATTACAGAGTCGTATGAGCGTTTGAATAAAATATGCAATATTCATAAAATAAATATGTCAACGAATTATTGAGAAGTGGTTTGAGTAAATTGACCTTTATTGTTGATAATTATACGTTGTTTAATGCTGGCATGGCGGGAAGGCATAATGAGATGCGGTAATGAGGCTCGTGACATAAGGTGCGTGTCGGCCCGCTCCGGCGTGAGAACACGCGGACACGCGGGCAGTGACCAGGCTCTGCGTTCTGACCGATGGCGCTCATGTTGACTATCGGCGACGTTACATTTGTGCATCTCGTGCTAATAGCTGATTATCACTCCGATTCATTTTGCTACGATTTTAATTAAATTAGAAAATAAATATTATGGGAAGAGTTATCCATCAAAGTGCCTATAAACTATATTAGTAAACAGTGAAAGTCTGTTCTAGTTGTTACACTCGGTGTATATGTGTATGTATATCAATAGACGCCAACAATTTGAGTCGCCTCTGGTGTTGCTGGTGTTGCTGGTGTTGCTGGTGTTGCTGGTGTTGCTGGTGTTGCTGGTGTTGCTGGTGGTGCTGGTCTCCGCCGGCGATGGCGGCCACTTACCATCAGGTGGGCCGCAGGTACCATTTGCCAGTATTCTAAAAAAAAATAGCTCTCAATTTTTAATTTTCCTGTAAGAATTAATTTAAAAAATATATTGATTCCAAGAACGCAATCACATGAATTTATGTTTTAAAATTTTTTTAACAGACAGCCATTATTTAAAGTACCATTTTGCAAATACAGTGAATACATCAGTCCGATCTACAGGGTTTTATATACAGTAGACTACCAGCGCTAAACTTCTGCTTATTTCAATAAATATAGGAAGTATCATTAGCGTAAAACCTCCGCAAAGTTTTGGGAACAATTGCGGGAACTTGCCGGGCTTTACGTGGCGTCTTGACCTCTACACCTTCAAGCACGCTATCAGTTCTTTTACTGAATCATTTTTGAATGTTGCTTATTTTAGTTCCGGGGTATTATGAAAATAAAAATATATGTATGTAAGTCTTATGAATTTCATAGCGCTCTCCGGGTTCAATATAACAATGCCTTTAAGGCGAATAAAGTGAATATATATTTTGTAATTATTGTTATTATAAATAGTAAAATAACACTACGACCCGTAGCGAGTTACAAGATGGTAAATGAATATGATAAGTCTGGTGCAGGTTTGTATTATGAAACCTAACGGGCGTTCTGCACATGCTCACACACCACCGGCGGCTGCTGCCAGCGCTGCGCCGCGCCTACACACATTACTGCAGTAACAACGATAGCGTGAACATTACCATCATTGCCAGAACAATTACTGTGATTGAGCAATACATTCGCTTCGTTTTGCTTTGTTAGCGACTGCATATTGTTATTTCTATAGAGATATACATATAAAGCTAGATTCACATTTCAAATTGGGTTTGATCGACGCAGCCAACGCATCTCCTCCAGCCAATATGTCTTCCAGCTTAGTCACGAGTCATAGTATACTAAGAATTAATCTTTCTTTTTTTATTAAATAAAAGTAGCAAAGGAGAATGCTGTCCAGCTGGCGGTAAGTAGGACCTGCAACCCATGGACATCCACTTGCTATTTCAGATAGTGTTAGTCCTACATGAGAGCGCAAGTAGATGCGTTGCTACTGCTAAGCACTAAGGTGGTCGTCTCGTATTCAGTGAACTCCGGCATCCGCAAATAGCGGCGGTGCGGCGGTGCGGCGGTGGAACCGCCTCGGGCGGCAGCCCACTTATAGGTGACCTTTACATTCTGTGAAGAATACAGATTTCACAAGATATCTTTCAGCTATTGAGGCCAGCTTAAGGATTTTTGAGCGGTGTTCAAGTTTCAGCACAAAACCAATTTAGCTGGGAGGTGCACAGCAGCATCGTGAAGTTTGTTTCCACGTTTACGTGCGGCGGGAGCCAGGCCGCGCCGGCGCCGGCACGCGACGCGCGACCTCTGCCCTCCGACACACTTGCCTACAATATTAATATTCTATGCAAATCATTCCGATCGTTATTTTTGCATTTAACAAAAGGTAATTCATATGCGTGTGGCATACTCATTGTAACTTAACAAAAAGTATTTGACATTTTTTGTTATATTATGAAATTTCTTGCGGAATAATTGTTGTTTTCAAATGAAGATGCTGCTAAAAAACAAAATTGTAGAGTCTGTTTGTGACATTAAAATATGACTAATAGTTAAACGGAATATGGTACTTGTATTGCTTTGGCCAGTGGTCTCGGAGCCATACACACAATTTAAATACTTCTGATATTATAATAATTTTTATTGAATTTAAATTAGGAACGGGTTTATTACAAAATAAATTATAGTTAAACCTAAAAAACCACTATAATCCAAATCAAGAAGTTCAATTCAAATACATATCAAATACACAAACACATAGGCTATTACGAAACAAAAATGTTTATCATTTTTTTATCTTGGGACATCTCACGCGCGGCTGTCTGATCCAAAAATTAAGCAGAGCCTGGGCTATGGTAACCAGACAACTGATAAATGGCAATATTTATATCAATGATTTTACATCCAGACACAGAACAAACATTCGTGTTCATCATACAAACATTTGTCCTTGCCGGCGGCTTAACAATCAGACTGTCCCGGGTAAGGAGGACATCCTCGAGGCCCGTAGCCTCTGCACCGGGAGTCCGTGAGGACAGCGGTGTGGGAAGAAACCCGTAGCTAGTCAGCAAAACAGCTAAAAGAGTAACTTTAGATTAATAAAAAGTATTATGATCCACTGATGTAATAAATTGTTTGATGGACGAGCAATAAACATAGGTCATAAAACAAAAATTTGCATAGACACGATAGTTGTGTAATTGTCTCCCGCAGTCGAGGCTTACGGCTTACGGCTGACGCGATGACGGGCGAGAGGTCAGGAGACTGCAGGCTAGCGAGGGCTTCTGACTAAGTCAATGACCTAAATTACGACAACTTCACGTGATCTTTACTTAGATGTGGCAATTTCACAATTTAATCCTCAGCTAATTAACTAACTAACTTAACTAAGCTACTGCCTGAAGTTGCAAGTGGATGTTCATGGGTTGCAGTGACCACTTAACGCCAGGTGACCTGCACGCACGTTTGCTACTTTTATTCAATAAATTAAAGCGTAATTTAACAAAATAAAAGATAATGCTGCAGCGATCAGTTGCCATAAGATGACATTCGTTTTATATTTGTATAATCACGAACTTTAACTCACTACTTTTTCTGTACTTAAAAGCTAACTTATATCAATATAATAATAATAATAAATGATTTTTCGCTTTACATTGTACAATTACATTGTAAGTAATATAGACAATGGTTTTGTTTGCTGCCAACATCAGTCGCGAAGAATAAAAATTTTAATGTATATTTAGTACTGTAATTACCCGGATTATATACACGAAGTGATTGAGCTAATTAAGTTAAGACCTTTCGAGTAATTACATTGTCCGTCACGTAATTTGCAATCAGAGGCGACGATAGCCCACTATCTGCAACAATCCTTTCACTCGTCTTCAATTTCCGTATCGCAAGAAAAAATAAATCCAGATCTTAGATAAAGCGTCCGTAAGCGCTCTCAACGCCGAACCATCGACTTACGTAAGCCAAAACGAATGCACGGACACCGCACAGCATACGAGTATAGCTCTACTGTGCGCTCAGCGGTTGCCCGCAGCCAGCGCACTCAGCAGACAGCTTTACTCTTATTAACGAACATTATTATAACTTTGTGTTTCGATATGAACTGCTTCATTACATAGGTATAATTACGTTTGTTACAGAGTATCTGTTTCTCCCAATGCTCCTTCTTCCGGTGCTTTCATCTTACTGAATATACGAGTACAATAATATATTAAAACATTTTAGAAAATCACTAACAGTGATAATTAGAAAATGAATGGCTTGAATGTAATGTTCCAGAACGTAACGTAATAATAAATGTAACCAACATTTAAGAAAGAATGTACATAGATACGAGTCAAAAACTGTGAAGTCTCTGATATAACATATTATACAATACAATGCTAAGCGCATAATGTGGTGCGCAGGATGAAGGCAGAGGCCGGGTGCGACTGTGCAGCCACTTTCATATTGTACTCGTAATGCAACGCGCGCCGCGGCCGGAGGATATTCACAGCATGGTTTGTGTTAGCCTATCACACCTACAAGAGAACTACTGCACTCATTCAAGCGGACACTAGAACTCATTGTACCATGGTTGCCGTAGGTGTTTTTGGTGCAAAAGGAACCGGAATCTGACGATTAATCATTTAAAATATGTACATCATCATTTGAACTAAACTGCATTAGAAATCGAAGTACGGCACTTGTACACAAATGACGCGCTGATATTTGTCAAAATATTACATCAACTTACAATTTGTCGTCCTCCAAATCCATATTATTTTTTATAAAGTAAGTGAAATGATTCAGTAAGCGTGTACGTGCAAATACTCGTAGTTTTGTATAGGTACATACATATATGGGTAATACGGATGTATATCTTGGCTGTGATTTGGTAGTGCCCTTAAACTACCGTACGCAGCACACCCGGCAACTCAGTCGTGATCCGCCGCCGCATATCGTTAACGAAGTCAGTTTGTGGACCCTCGATAGGTCGGCATTTGGTGGCAAGTCTCTTACTAATAAGTTCGCAAAATTAGATTTAGATTCAAATAGTCACTACGCCCATCCTTACCGTGAAATAATTACATACAAATATATAGGATCACAAAGATTTGTTTACGGTGTTGGTTTCTTCACTAGTCTCTGCCAAACTACCGTTTTCTTTTCTAATACTGCACTCTATCTTAGATTAAGTTGGTATTTGCTTTCTATATCTATTCATCCTGTTTACCTTAAGCTCTCCTGCCAATGTGAAAGGACGGTTCGAGTTCCTAGATAAGGCTCACCCGCACTTTTCGCTCTGATCGAAACCTTTCTCTAGTCACTGCCTCTAATCTTGATTTTTCTATTACTTTGAGTTCTCCTGTGTTTACTTCGAATTTCGATTTAATTGTACGTAGTCAGGTTCTTATGATCCGTTGTGTATAATTGTGTTACTACACACCTATCCTTTTTCTGTTTCACAAAATATTTTTATTAACTCCGATTGATTCCCTGGTTCATTCAGAAAACATTCAGTAACTCAAAGAAGATTATACAGATAAGCCGGGCACGCCGCCACACGAGCACTGAAGCGAAGCTCTTTAGTGTCTCTATGTTAACAAAGACAAAGACAAAGACAAAATCATTTATTTGCACAAATATGGGTAGGTACAAAGATGGTATGTAAATATTTAG
>DWNH01001416.1:0-11475 GCA_018249895.1 Tiana niger | reverse complement strand
CGCCGGGAATCGAACCCAGGACCCTTCGAATGGTGGACCGGCATGGTAACCACTACACCACACGGGTCGTCAAGTTTTTTATTTAGCTTAAAATACAAAATAATATTAGAGTTAAGACAGCTGTGCTTCAAGTTAACTGTTCTAATCTGAGCTTGACTCAAGGGCAATTCATAACTGTCTCACTTATATGTGACGGCTTTCGATGACATAGAGATACTAAAGTCTCTAAAAGCGATTATACTGATAGCTATGAGAAGAAAAAGCAGCTTTCTTAAAGGTAAAGGTTATCACAGAAGAGCGAAGAGCTCTTTAGATGCTATTATAATAACAGATCCGACACAAAGGAGCTTATCTACAAATGTTAGAAAGCACTTCTATGAAGGTAAAGGCTATTATAAAAACTAAACCAATCGATACACACATATTAGGAAATAACTAATTTTTATAATTTAAAACAGTGCCCAATATCATTGTAGATAGTTCAAAAATCGTTAAAAAATCGGAGTAACTTACATATTGTGCTATTTGAATTATATTGTTGTAATAAGATTAATTCTTGTTTTTCAGCTACTTGCAACATGCACCAAGCTCTCAAACACATGTCTTCAGGAGCTCCCAAATCCTTGAAACGCTTTGTTTCAATATTCACTTGTAAATCCATATTTGGTAGATCTAGTTTGCAATATTTCAAACTCTAAAAACATTTTGTTATTAAAACTCTAAAAACATATTATTTGCATCTAATGATTACAAAATACTAAAAATTCATATTTTACGATTATCTATGTATAACATTTTACTTTATAAATTAATATTTATCTAAAACAATGAAATTTCTTACAAAAAAGTAGTTGTTTGTTTTCTATTTGAATTCCCTTCCTGTCCGGGACGAATTTTAGAATACAGATTTTGTAGAAAATTAAGTGTAACCTTTCAACTAATAAATATATTACAGAAAATAAAACATAATATACCACTTAAAAACAATGTAGGTATAGGTACAGTAAATAGCGTAAAGTTTAGGAATTAAATTTGAGCAATCGAAAACGATCATGTTAATTATAAAACGTATGTATGAAAGAACGGGTTGAATGAAGAATGAATGACACCGTGTACACCTGCGATAATGGGTCGTAAGCCATTACTGAGACAGATGAGAAATACGGTCAACTTATCTATGTTTTTTTTAACCGATTTTCTATTTTGCTTTATAAATAAATTATTTTTGTAACGAAACATCAAAACTTACCAAATCGAAAATATTTGAAATTCGTGTATCACTGTCTATGAGCCACTCTTTTAATGCTACATCACTACAACACGCAGATATTTCCTTTTCGAGATACTGTTTTAAATTTACATAACTTGATTTTAGGGACAATATTCTTATTGTTAGTGACTTTTTGTTCAACCACGTAGATAGTATCGATTTCATTGCTTGAATATTTCTTTGGTTATCTTCTAAAGAATCTAAATCTAAGTGCAAACAAACATTCTGTTTAAAGCATATCGTTATAGCTTTCAGTTCCATTTTTGTATTATCTCGTTTAGGAGTACTAGCATTCACAAGACCATTTCTTAAAATATTCCATCCTATCGATTTTTGTTTGTCAAAAATTGGATTTCCCATTTCTATGATCATTGATGCAAAATTATCACACTGTAAGAATTGTTCAATTTTCAAAATGTCAATTCCTTTTAATAAATAACAGTCCAATGTATGGTTTATATATTTTAGTATAATGTGATTTGATTTCTTACACTGTAGGGGTAGAGAGCCTATCCGTTGCGAAGATGAGTTCATTTTCTTTTTCTTTCCTATCGATGATTGAAACAAATTATTGCTAGCATCTGAGGGACGCTTAAGAGGGCTTATAAAACTATTTTTAATACTTATTCCTTCATTCACTTGCGTATTTATTACTTCGTTTTTGTCTAAAATAGTTGCAGTATCAACTAAATCATCGAATAAATCATTTTCCTCTTCATAAATTAGTTTTATTTCATCCTCGTTATCTTCACATACTTCATTTACCAAAATAGACGATTTAAAAGAATTTAATACCATATTTGAACTTTTGAATTCATTTGCGTTGGCAACTTCAGCCTTATTTTGATCATCGGATGCTTTATCAAGATTTGCTAAATGGTTTTTACCAGTAAAACTTTCATCTAAAGACGTGTTATCGGCGTCAGATGAAAAGAGACTTATATCTTTATTGGAACTACAAAAACCTTTTGGTGCGTTTTTGTAGCTATTGCTTGAAAGGTTAGGTTTTACTTCAATTTCATCGAAACTCATGTCCGGTGAAAAAAGAGTTCCTGAAAATCTGCCTTTTGAAATATTCTGCACTGCTGTATTAGTAAAAGACAGTGAATCCCATAGTAGTTCATCTTTATCTGGCATCAGTGGACTATTGTTATTACTTACTTCGCCTAATATAGGAGACATCACCCCTTTCTGTATTTCTTTGGTAAGATTATTGTTATTTAGGTTTCTCTTAGGAAGTCTGGATTGATGTGAATCTTTTTCTTCAGTTAATGTTTGTAAAACATCTGGATTGTTCAATTTTAGAGATCCCTTTAAATCACTTATATTAATGTCATGATTAATGTTGTTGTTAATAAGAATGTCAGAATATTCTCGTTTGTCAAAGTTTTTAATTGTGCTCTGATTATAATTACTTTCATTTATAATACGATCACTTTCAGTTTCTAATTTGTTGTTTTTTATATCCTTATTCACCCTTAGAGGATTATTTACTTGTTTATTAATTACAATAGACTTTTTAGCTTTATCATTGGTCATATTTGAACTAACATCAATGTCCCACTTAATTTCCGCTACACCAATATCTTGCTTTAAGTATTTTCTCGCTTCTAAAATTAAAATAGCAGCTGCTTCTTTGGGAGTTACACCACAACACCCACTTATCCAAATATTTTTAATATTATTACGTTTTTTGAGATCTATGTCATCGTCTTCCTCCCTTTTTTTTTCGCTCTGAAATGGTACAGCCTTATGGAAAATATTTTCTATAACACAAATGTCTGCTGAAGCTACATTGGAAATACATCCAATACCAGCATCGAATAGAGCGCGGGCTCTTGTACTGTTTAGTGTAGGTAATTTCATTAGCTCTATTAACTCTGAATGTATGCCAAAATGTAATCGATCTTGAAACTGTGATACTAGCAATTCCATATTTTTCCAACCAAGCTGGCGGCAAAAAGCTGTCACCATACCTGCAAAAAATGTATGCAGCATTAATACACTGACTTCTTACTCTAATGGTTAGCGAACCTGACTGATAAACAGGAGGTCGTGAGTTCAATGAGTGTTGGGCATCTATTTTTCAATGTATGAAGTTCTTCAAGTCAAGCATCAAATACATTGCTTTCCTAATATTGATAGATGACAGGGTATCAGACATTAGACTAGTCTAGTTTTTTATAGGAAAGTAGTAGCAAATGAGCACCTGAGGGCACCTGGTGTCAAGTGGAAACCTCAGCAGCCCATAGACATCAATATTCTCCCTCAGATAGTGCAGTACTACCTAAACATATAGATGTGTTGCTACTCCTGTGGTTTGAGATAGGTAGTTGCTTATTTTTAAACTGTCCCCTATCATCCACACATTTCTTCTTAAACACAATTAATTGCTTAACAAAGCTTGCCTAAAGAAGTATTTAAGCTGATGTTTAGACTTGGGCTGGTTATCTCTGTCACAGTAATGAAAAAGAGCTTTTCAACAACATATGAAATATAACCAGAAAAATTAAAACCTAAAAAAATATTATTGTGCTCATGAGCTGGCTAAAAGTTTGTAAAAACCTAAATACCTGCAAAAGTCGCAGCAGCTTGTTGAAGGCCCTGTAAAAATCCGCGAGCACACTGAAACTTGCATGCAACTTCAGATAAAGGCACTTCATTTACTAAATCTTGTAGAGCAAGCGCAGTATAAAACCTTGAAAAAACAAAATGACATTCTGTAGCCCCTGTGTGGTAATCTGTAGAAATAATATTTTCAAGTCAATAATAATATTAAATTGATCTGTCATAAAAATAAAGAAAGAGTAAGATTAAGTATTGTATCGCCATCAAGAGTAAGTAAGTGAAATCATAATATAACAACACTAAAAATTACTTAACTTTATAACTCAAATGGTTACACTAAAATAAATTAAATAAGGTGTAGTTAAATAAAAATAAGGTGTAATAAATTAATTAATTAAGAATATTACCTTTTATGGATATTTAAATTTCTTGGACACACTTTAGAATTATAAGTGCCCCTTAAGCTACGTATGATAAAACTCTCTTGGATGCCAACCAATTCTCCCACCCTCTTCATGGCTTTAGTTAATGACTCCCAAAGAGTTAGCAGATGTAACCAATCAATGTCATTCCATTGGCTGCTAACACTATAAGGTGTTACAAGATAAATTAAATGTAAATCAGTTTCTAGCACCAAACATTGTCTAGCTTTTTGTAGTTCACAAAATAAAGATAAACCGTCATTAGGAGCCATCGATGAAGACAAACAAGCCTTTCCTAAAGCAGTTGCCACATAACACTCTTCTTCACTATCAGACTGGACTCTAATTAGTTCAAAATTTATTAGTTCCTTTATTGTATCTTCTAGTAACAAATTGTCTGATAGTAATTTTTGTGTATACAATAATGTACATTTTGAATACAACTCTAATTCTGTCTTTGTGCAAACATCTTCACTTGCAATCATTTCAAGCATTGATCTCATATACTTATCTTCACTGTCAATGCAACTCTTCACAGGTTCTAAAGTACCCAACATCAATTCCAATCCTATTTTCCTTTCAGATTCTGAACATAACAATATGCTTTCGCCTTTTGTATCTTTGCCCATCCTCCCAGCTCTTCCCACCATCTGTTTATATGTTAAAATATTTATCGGCTGTCTCTGAAACATTGGTGATCTAATGATAACTTTTCGGGCAGGTAAATTTACACCGGAACTCAGTGTTGAAGTTGCTACAAGTACTCTCAATGCTCCAGATTTAAATGCTCCTTCTATTATGTCTCTTTCATCAAATGTAAGTCCTGCATGATGATATGCAACACCGAAAGAAATGACATTTTTTAGTATCTGGTCGAGCCCCACAGGACAATTTTTTAGCTGTTCTAATACTTCTAGTATACTTTCAGACTTCAACTGTTTTCTTAGTATTAAACCACTTTCAGAAGATGTGCATCCTAGTTTATAAAAGGAAGATGCAATATTCTGTGCTAGATTTTCACATCTATTTTTAGTCATACAAAATATTAATATTGAGCATCCATCCTCAATAGTATCCAAACAAATGTTAAGAATATTATCATTATCAATTGTAGAATCCTTGTGACTAATGTTGTACAAATGTTTTCCATGTTTATCATAAAACTTATTCCCAATAAGGCAGAATTCATTTAATGGAATTGGTCTAAAATCAGTTATAAATAATTCAGCATCTAGCCATTTAGCTAATTCTTCTAAATTAGGCAGTGTGGCAGACATGCCAACAATCTGGATTTGAATATTTAATTTAGCAGAAATGTACTTCACTTTCGTTAACAGTAATTCTAAAATATATCCTCGATGTGGATCTCCCAGCAGGTGTAGTTCATCCACTATAATCGCTCCAAGCTCAGATATATTATTTTCATCTAATAATCTGTTTACTAAACTGTTGGCTTTCTCTATTGTACAAATAGCTATGTGGACTGCTTGCAAGCCTCCGGGAGGTGACTGTGAACCCATGAACCCTTCAACCCTTATGCCAGAACTAGACAGGATATTTTGCAAATAAAACATTTTCTCTCTAACAATAGAAACAAATGGTAAAATAATGATTACTTTCTTCTGCCTTTCTAAAATTGTCTTGATTGTAAGTATTTCAGCCACAAGGGTCTTCCCAGCAGACGTTGGCGCTGAATAAACTAAATTGCTGTTCTCTGCAAGAACTTTTGGGTTTCCCAAACAAGACACTTGCCACTCAAACATTTTAGTTATACCCTTTTCTTCATACATGCGTGTGATTTCTTCTGGAAGACCCCAGTTTTTTAACAGTTTACTGGTTTCTTTATACTGATTTGAAATTGTACTGTTATTGACACTAGAGTCTAATTCACAAGATGGTGATGCATAATGTAATGTTCTTGATAACTTATTTTTATTTGAGGAGGGTTCAGGTTGAGCAACATATTCTTTAAGGCATACCAAAGAATTCTGCAGTACAAATGTGTTATCGAAACAATCATTCAAAAAAGTTACATTTTCTGACAATATTTGTGAGTCTAATTCATCCACATTGCCACCAGCCATAATTTAATAAATAACACCATAAAATAATTATTTGAGTTCATTTAATAATTCAAGTACATTTAAAAAAATAGTTAATTTTAATTCAAATTTAACTAGTTTACTTTCTGACATTGACATATTGGGATCAACTACGTCAATGTCAGAAATGTCACAGTTGACATTCTTTGTCACAATTCAAAGAGAATTTAGTTAGTATGTAGTATATCTAAATCATGTACCAAGTCTATGTCTCAATCAAACGTATTGCTTGTTACTGCTTTTAATTCCGCAAATATAAGTCAACTAATAATAAAAATCAACGTGCCCAAATCGCCGACTGGCAAGAAATTAATTTTGCATTTTCCTACTTTTAGTCTTACTGGGTAACCTATTTTCTCGCATATGCCGGTGAAAGCCGACGCGTTTCTTTGGAATTTCCCGGATTTGTCTTAGTTTCGAAGAAGGGTTTTTTTTCGGTATCAATTTATTTTTGAACGTCTGGAAGACTTCGACAAGAACAGTACCTTCCGCCATGGGACCGACGGAGGTGATATCGGGCTCTAATCGACTAAAAACCTCACGGTGTTACATCGCGTCACTGCGGATGTAACATGAATATAATTATTTCATAATATGAATAGAATTCAAATTAATTAATTAGCCCAAAACTACGGTGAAGGAATTTATTGTGTTTCGGAAAGAGGGTGTGTATGCCGGAGTTTACTAAATACGAGATAATACTATCTTAGTCCTCAGAAGTAGCAACGCATCTATTTGCGATTTTAGGTAGGAACTGGATGTCCATGGGTTGCAGTGACCACTTACCACCAGGTGGTCTGCACGCTCGTTTGTTTTTATTCTATGAAAAAAAAAATCATCTTAGTCATCAGGAGTAGGACTATGGTGCTGACCGACTTTTAATCCAGTGGCCTGAATTCCTGTTTGTTATTTTTCTCCAGTAAACAATGAATGTACTATTGAGGAGAAAAAAAAGAAGCCTAAATTGTGTTTTAAAATATTTCTTCTAAAATAATTAGACATGGATAAGTGTCATCAATCACAGTACCTTTCAGCTTCAAACTGCTTTCAAAAAACAATATTACATAAGTATATTATTATTATTTAATATAACATAAATAAAACTGTGAAATAAATTATTGACAAATGATTTATTAAAAGGTTTCTGTTAGATTAGGTACTAATAATACATACAACAAATTATAACACAAAAGGTACATTATAAAAGTTATTAATCTTTTTTGAAAATTATGTAAAAGATGTTTATAAATTAAAAATCAATCTAACCTAAATAAATGAAAAATATAATCGTGAGCTGTATATGTAGCTTTTAAATATCTTCTATATTACTTCTTAAAAAAAATATAGGTTTCTGGACACACATTTGATAAAAAAACTGACCACAGCAGGTAGACTGTAACAGTATACAAGTATCATAATGTGATCCTTGTAGCAGAAGCTTCCTTTCCTTCAGTAAGTGCCCGCGACTCATGAATAAACGCTGCATAGGTTATACCCTGAAAATATGCAAGTTTCAGTCATAACTTAAGGTTAAACTATTATATAGAATAATTAAAAATTATTATCATTTTCAGAATGTATATAATTATTAGCCTAAATTTAATTTTGGCAAAAAGTTTTTTAGCCACACATGTATAATGTTAATTTAATTTGTTCATTTATGCAACAGAGTGGGTAATAAGAAATTTATCTGTTCTTAATCATATAATGCATCACCGTAACACACATAACATGTCTCTAAAATAATTTTGAATGAGGACTTGGATTAGTAATATTGTTTTGTCTTACCTGTTGCATAGCTGCTCTAACAAAACCTTCATTAGCTGAAATAGTGAGAGCTTTAATTCTATTTCCAAAATTGAATATAATTTTTGACCGTAAACGTACATGCCCTCGTACTTTCAAGGCTTGTCTAATATAATCGTCCTCTCCTAGAATAGAAATAGGAACATGTTTAGTTTAAAAAAAAAAATTTACTCTAAATGTAACAGAAAGTCATTTTTGTTACAATCCTACGATTTTGTCGATTTTCTAAGTTCATTCTTAAGTATGTATATTAATACTTTCACAAAACAATCAATTTCATACCTCCATAATCATCATCGAAAATTTTAATATGCTCCTTTAATTCAGTCATCCGTTGTTTCTCATTTGGACCACCAAGAATATTAACAATTTTTTCAAAGTCATTCCAAGCAGTTTTACAACAAACTAATGTTTTTCCTGTAATGAATAACAACATAAAATGGAAAATTCTGATTTATAAAATTCTCAAAAGTATTTACTTATTTCCATTTACGATTTCCTTTTATCCCAAGCTTGTTAAAGACAATGATACGTGACCATTATTATAATAAAAAAGAATTTAGGCAAATAGTTATTATAAACAGTGTTTTATTTTACAAAATAATGTCAGCAATCATCAAATGATGATGTTTTAAGTTTCATTGAAGGTTCTCTTTGCTGATGAAAGCCCTCTTCTATTCTATCTCTTTATTCCAAAAAATTATATAAAATGTTTTGATATTTTCCGCCAGTATTATAGTATTCTATCCGTGTGATTTACACATTTAATTATACATTATCATTTAAAAGACAGTCTAGAACCAGTATCCCTGTGACCTGTTTTGATCTATTGTGATTGCCCTTAGTTAATTCATACATGTATAAATAAATATACATTTAACAAATAAACCTACAAACCTTCAAATAGTTTATCTAAAATTGGCTTCACAGGTCTCTTAGCTTCCCAAGCACACTGTTGAGTCAGTACATCTTGTTTGAATATGAAATCACAATGACCATTTGTCATGTTGCTTACATATGCCATCATAGCAGTTACATCCAAATTAAGAGTATCAATAGATAAATTCTCCTCCATACATTGAGAAACCTCCTGCATGCATATTGGTGATCTATGCAACAAGAAAAAAAACATATACCAATATTTTAGAAATTCTTATGAAGATGGACAAAAAATGTGTACTGCGAAGCATATATATCCATCTACTGAAACACTGATGGTTGTCCAAAGCGCTTGTATATGTGCGAGTATTTCTATTTGCGTATTTATTAAGGGCAGATTCCACGTGTTCTCAGACACTGAGTACTCACTCTTCTAGTTGATATTCCCTTGATACATAATAAAAGCAGTATTGCTGACGGGGGGACTAAAAGAGTTGCCTATCTCCCTGTTTTTGTGGCCCGCCTGCCTGTCTGTTTTGTCAAAGACTGAATGAATGAAAAGTCTTAAATATCTTGTATCTAAAGAAAAAAAAGTCTCTAGAAACCACACCATGGCAAACATTACTGCGAATATGAGAATAAACAACCAGACATCTAATATTTTTAGACTGTAACATTTTTGGTAATACTAATTTTAAAAAGTTATCTAATTATTCATATATAATTATATAATTATTATATTTTGTGAGACAGTTCAAATTACAAAATACAAATGGATAACAGCTGACAAAATACAGATAAAATATTCAGAATAAAGCACTCTTACTCAGTTTTTAAATCTTCCTCATCACTATACTCCCAAGTTTCATCACCGTCATCATCACAGGGTTTAGAATCTGGCAGTATTTCACCTTTCACTACAATACCTAATGACTGCAATTTAGTTGCCAAATTTTTCTCAATACCACTTACAAATTCGAACACGACCTAAAACCAAGTAAAATTAGTTGAGTGTTTTTATTAACATTTACCTTTTGCTTTTGCTTATGACAGTTGTAACTCGTACATTACTCGTACATTAGTTCCATTGTGTACCTTAGTAATTTAGTTAATTGATTTATGTTTTATTGTATATATATACCAGCGATGATAACATTCCTTGATTTTATTGGCTTTCTTGCAAAAATATTGCCACTGAATCCTCAACTAGCTCAACAATTTTCATCAATCCGTGCAGCACAAAAACAATATTTTGTTTTGTGAGAGAGATAAGTAATAAAAGTCATCAAACAACATTGACAATGTTTTTGGGTCACATAACCATATGACACTAAATTTTAATTCACAAAAGATTTGATAATTTTACCAGCCTTTGGTGAGTGGTACATGCATGGATACAGTTTAGCACAGTCCAGGTAATCTTCTGCCTGATCTACTATAGAGCGGGCACCATACGAGGCATTTCCAGAAGATAATGCAGATAATGACTTTGGATTTCTCGCAATTACTGGAAACAAATCATATTAATTTAATAGCTATTACAGACACATCTTTCAACTTCACTTATTATAGTCAATTTCAAATTTTATAGCCACAGATTATAGACAAGAATCTTAATTACAGAAATAAATAGTGAAAATAAAATATATAGTCATGATTATTTAAGAAAATGTGTTTCTAAATAATATTGCCACAAAAACCAAAAAGATTATTACAATATAATATACAAAGTGTAAAAACCATTACAGGTTGACGCACATAGAGTGCAGACCATTGCAGTGTGTTTTTTGTGTACATCATAATCAATATGTACACTCAAGCAATGTTGTGTAGTCACAGGTTTAACACAAATTAAGTGATTGGTCTTAGAATTTTTATAAGATAGCAGTAGTCCTTATGTTTGACCTTGTAAGTATTTTGACATCAGACACTGGTTTCACTAACCCTATCTCAACTAATCCACTTTGAAACTGTATGAAGGAATACTTCAGATTTATTCCATTGTCTGAATAGGTTCAATAGAAATGAGTTTACAAACATAAAGCATAAAGTTAATTGATTCAAAAGTACCTTTGGTCCATGTTTTACCCTCATCTCCAATAATATCAACTAGTAGCTTGTTCTCATTTTGCATATGGAATGTTTTGCAAACAGCAAGGACCCTAGGCCTCAAAGCACAATGCACGAGTGCTCCTAGGTGTGTGAGATTTGAGCAAGATAATTGTTCTACTTTAAAATTCTTTGACTCTTGCAACTGTGAAAAAACGAATGAATGAATATTTCATTTACACATAATTCTTATAATTTTAGAAAAAAATCTAAGTATAGTAAAAACAGCATTCTTTCTATAATGAGGTAGAAATAAACAATAACGACACTAACAATAGAAAAAAGGTATTTAACACATTGAAAGTTTTATTATAACGCA
>DWNH01001415.1:0-11477 GCA_018249895.1 Tiana niger | reverse complement strand
GTCCCAACCCGGTTGTGGTGATTGCTCATTCAGAAAAATGTACGTATTTTTGTGAAATATGATATGCATAACTGTGACAATGGCTTGTTGTTTGTGATCTAATCCAAGTTTCCATTTTTTGACTAAGGAAGTAGCAAACATTCAACCAACCTTAAATATTCAAGTCCGCAGAATGTTATCAATTATTTATTGTATTTTATCGAGGTACAAAATTGTCAAAACTTTGTTTCCTAAGCCTGCGAACGAATTTTGATCGGTCTTAGAGAGTGAGAAGGTATGTATGTTAAACGTAATGTTTGACATCTATAAACATTAGGTTATTTTTTTAAATGAAAGTGCCACAACACTGGTGCTGAATTTTATGAATTGAGAAGTGAATTGCATGTCAACTTTTTCTCAATATCTGAATAATTATAATTTGCTCATTTCTCTTGTATAAGTTTATTGTAAATCACTTGTCACTGATTATATTTCAACAAAATAATTTGGGCTCATACAAAAAGTTGAACTTACTAGTAATGAAAAAATGTTTTTTGTCTAAATTCTAATAAAAAATAACATAAAATCAAGTACAAGAGTGATCTCATTGCTGAAATTCCAGAAAAATCTAAGAATCTATGTGAGGTTTTGGAGACTATAGTGTCTATATGGTACATACACTAAAGTCTATAACTAAACTGGTAATCAAGTGTACATTCCACAATCTCTGAAAAATACATCAAAATTATTAATGGTGTAATGCTTATAGACTTAGATGCATATTTATCTGAAAGATACATATATATTGTATACATTTACCAATCAGACTAGCTGTTTAGGGGCCAGACTTCAACCACTAACTGCCACTCATTTCTCAACTGTTTACATAGTTTATTGTAGGCAACAAAAAACAGTTAGATGACCATGTTTGATTGGTGTGTTTAAAATATATTTTTATATAATTTCAGTTGAAGATGTATATGACTACTTCAGGGCTGTTCTACAAAATAATGAAAAATCTGAAAGAGCCTTGCAGTTAACAAAAGACGCTGTTGAACTTAACCCAGCTAATTATACTGTGTGGCAATACAGGTTTGTAAACACTTTTTCACTTTATCGAGATGTTCGACTATGACTTTGTTATTGAGTAGACAATACAATGTCTTGCTTTCAAATAATAATCGACATAATTTTAGTAGTTTTTTGCATGAGACTGGAACAGTTACACAAATTAATTCTTAAATAAAATTATTTTGTAGAGGCCATTACAATAAACTTGTATGGTTCTTTATAATATTCTCAAAAGGCATGTCAACCGACCTGCACTTTGCCTGCCTAGTGGACTATGGCCTCAAATCCTACTCAATTCAGAGGCGACCTGTGCCCAGCAGTGCAACAATAATAGGTTGATGACAACCCATTAGGTGGTCACTGCTATATATACTACATTTTATTATAATACATACCTATATGCCACAAGAAAGATCTGTTTGTTAGGCATTAATTTTCTTCTATTTTCTGTGTTTCCAGGAGAGACTTGCTTAAAGCACTTGGGACTGATTTGAGATCAGAATTGGATTATGTAGAAGCTGTGATTAAACTGTCACCAAAAAACTATCAGGTAATGAAATTTTATTTATATTATAATTATACTAAAGCTGTACCATAAATGGGGTTGCGTTAGCAAACATCCATGGAGGTTACTTAGTACTAATCAGCTCATAAATATCTATTTATAATTTTAAACAATGCCTAAGCCCTTCATATCCTATTTTGTTTTTTAGTCTGTTACTAAATTAAGTGAAAGGATAAATAATATTGTTCTTAATGTATAAACTCAATGTGTACAAAATTTCATATAGATCTGTTTAACTGTTTTCGTGTGAAGCATCCAAACATACAGGTTTCGCAGTTATATAGTATAATAACTGACTTGTATAGTAAAATAAATGAGAGAAAGAAAATTGTAAAAAATTGTATGTAATTTACATACTGTAAAACATTAAAATTTATTCTGTAACAATTTCAGGTATGGCATCACAGAAGAGTACTTGTTGAATGGCTCCAAGACCCAAGTCTAGAATTAGAGTTGACAGCTGATGCCCTACTACAGGATCCAAAGAACTATCATGCATGGCAACATAGGCAATGGGCGATAAAGACTTTCGGGTATGTATTACACTATATTTTTTATTTTACATTTGTAAGTATATACAATAACACTGTTACTGTAATTCATTGTAGCAGCAGAGAGAATAATATTATCTGTGTTGTATCATGTTAAGACATTATATTAAGATATATGCCTGGCAAACATGGGTAATTTTTAAAAGTGTAGTGGACAGACCAATTTTAATGAAAAAAACTAATAACTTCTAACCTAGAGCCTTCGGTTAAAGATTCTTTATTTCTTATAAGACATATTTATAAGTACATTGTCACTTAAAATGAGAAACTTAATTAAATAGGTCATTACAATTTAGTTCAGCCAAAGAAATAAATCAGGCAAAATAAGTAAGGATGTGTGCATGTATGTAATAACATGTAAGTGTGTGTGTGTGCGTGATTATGTACGTAAGTGTGTGTGAATGTGAGCAAGAGTGTGTATGGTTGTGCCTTCTTACATGCTTTTTGATAAAACTGATAAATCTCTAGAAATTCAATATTTCAATAAATTATAAGGGTTATAGGTACTGGAACATTTTTATGAATATGTCATGTTTATGTAAAAGTGAAATACTCAGTCTCAGATGGCTAGTGTTTATTGACCAATTAGTATCATGCAGATGTTCAGTTTTATGAGAGCCAGTTACAGAATTATCTGCCAATTAGATAGACTATTCAATAAATTAATGTGGCTGATGTGTTGCTTCATGAATCTGCAATGAAGCTATGCCTTCTGACAGTGTAATGTAAACGTAAAATAACAGTACACTTATCTTAAACACAATATAATTTCAAAGTTAAAGTGCTTAACGACCATAAAGATGCATTAATTCTTTTGTGTAGCTGAGTGTATTCAGGTCTGTTTGATACAATGTTATCATGTTTACATATGTATGAGTTTATTATTGGAATATATTAAAATAATTTTATGATTTTAACACCTTAAGCACTTTGTACATTTTACATTGTAGTAAAATTATATAAAATGAGATAAATGAATATGGAACTATTAAATTGGATTGTATGTAGTTTTAAATGTGTCATTTGGTTTAAATGTTTGAAATACCAAGCTAGCAATTTTCCGCTATCTTTTTCATGTCATTAGTGTACCTGGTTGTCAGAGAATCTGTCTGAATTACTTCGGCTAAGACATGGCCTCTATTGACAACTTTTATAAATAATAATTTATTCTTCATACAAAGTAAATTTTCTGCTGGAAAATGCTTGTTTATCAAATTTTACTAACTATTCAGAATAATTGTTTTCAGGCTTTTTGATAAGGAAATGGAGTTTGTGGATGGACTGATTATAGAAGATGTACGTAATAATTCTGCTTGGAACCAGCGCTACTTCGTAATGAATAATCATCTTGGGTGGACTGATCTTAATGTACAAAGAGAAATTTGCTACACTCTAGAAAAAATTAAGTTTGTCAAAAACAATGAAAGTGCTTGGAATTATTTAAGAGGTGTATTATTGCATGACAAGAGAGGTCTTGGTGGTAATGCTGTTGTTACATCGTTTTGTGAAGAATTATATAAAAACAAATGCAGGTCACCATTTCTGTTAGCATTTATTGTTGATATTTGTGATGAAGTAATAAAGAAAGGAGAAACTAGCTTCCTGTACAATGCTGACAGAGCGAAAGATTTGTGTCAAGCGTTGGCAACTAAATATGATAAAATAAGAATCAAGTACTGGAACTATATGAATCAAAAATTTATAAAGCACCAAGCTGCCCAGGAAACTAATGGAGTGTCCAATAATGTTTATGAGTAATGGTTTTGTAATTTGATGATCTTAAAAAAAATTATTTATGCACATTGTGATAAAAAACCAATGGGAGACTACAATAAGGGAGGAAAATTCTTAAAATTTATTTGTCTCAAAAGATTTTGTTTGTTACACTACTATAGCAGTATTTTACATTCATTTAGTTTTGTTTTTATGATTATTTTCTTTTATTATTTCCATCGTACTTTTGTGTGTACTGTTCTGTTAATATATAAATAATAAATAGTGAAGATTTATATTTCACAAGTTAACAGGTTTATTTTATTTTGTCTAGTTTTTAGAAGAGTGTCCATTATTGTTTTGTGATGGGCCCAAATCGACATTGTTTCGTTCGTCAGACTTCAAAGCGCGTGCTACAGTCCCACATACACAATCATTACTGTTTTTATTGAATCCAATGTCCAGTGTAATATTATTTCTTGGATATTCTACGGAGCTTTTATTGTTCTCAGTTTTACATTCTAACTTACTTATTTTTCTTTTATTCTGTGTACCATTACTTTTATCACATGCGTTATCATTGAGAGAAATTGAGAGTAAACGCATTATATCAGGACAGCTTTTGCATGTGCATTCAATGCAATCACATAGTGGCTGAAAGATAAATATGAGACTTTGAGAATTTTTCTCCTATTATGAATGGGAAGACACTTTTTTTTTATTGAATAAAAGTAGCAAACGAGCGTGCAGGGCCACCTGGTATTAAGTGGCCACTGCAACCCATGGACATCCACTTGCAACTTCATGCAGTACCTACCTTCTACCCGAGATCGCAAATAGATGTGTTGCTACTTCTGAGGATTAATATGGTCGCCTCGTATTTAGTGAACTCCGCAACTTACCTATTCGATTATAAAATATATACCTACTTTAATCTCAATGGTATCGTAAGTTTATTAATGTATTGTTTCAAATATTACTTAATTCAACTTCAACCTACTTTTGTTGTTATTTCAGTACGACAATTTTTATTTCGGGCCTTTTCCATTATTTATATTGAGGTATCTTCTAATTCTTTATAGCTCCGATTAAAATGAAATAAGGAACCATTTTATTTTGGTTATAACAATTGATAACAAATTAGCGTATTAACAAAATAATAATGAACAGTTTTAAAAACTACTCAAAATTTATTTTGACTGAATGAATTTTGACAACCAAAGACATTACTACTATAGTATATTATTATTTACAGGAATCGTGTGATCTTAATAAACATAATATTGTGAAGGAGTGCTCATTGCATTTATATATATATATATGTTATTTATATGTATACGCTTTGGTCGTCGTTAGATGCTGTTTGTTAGTAACGTTATTGGCTTCAATGCTGTGTCATTGCTGGGAACTGTGCGAATTGGTGAAGTGTTGAATATCTTCAAATCTCCAATAAAGCCGGTACGACGGATTGATGAGCTCGTCGAAACACGGAAACAACCATGAACTTTTGTCAATAGTTACCTACACCATCGTTTAACATCAACAAATCGTGTTATTGCTATGATTATGTAAAAAGGCCTGGGACTATACACGCATTATTACTATATGTATATATTTCTATTTGGTTGGTATTTCTAATGGTCTTTTACTTCTGTTTCAATTGAAGTCATTATAGTTTTTACATCACCGTAGAAGCGGTTATTGTAGTCTGTATCTATGGTAAAATATGATCTTTTTCGTCAGTAAATTCGTAATGAATTTACTCTATGAAATTAAGTTTGGCATTGACACACTTGCCTTGTGCAAGCGGTCAATAAAAATAAATTATCATGTTTACTATTAAGTACCTTAAAATATTGTAAATATGCAGTTAAATATAAAGTTTTATTAATGGACCAGTCCTATCACTCGACTAATGATGATTCTGATGAATGAAGAGCCGCTGGAAGTGTGCATACTGAAAAAACAACTAGCTAATCTCTCGTGCAAATGTAGTGTTTGCGAAAAGCATTCTGACTCCGGTTCATATGGAGAAGATTACAAGCAGAATAAGGAAGTTCAGGTAGCAGAGCACATCAATCAGACATTCGATACAGTACAACACACGAATGTAGATTTTCTTTGTAACAATGTATCCTGCCCTGGCTGCTACATTGCCTTGAATCTATTAAAAGCTAAGGAGACTAAGGTTTGTAAAGACGAAGAGACAGAAACTAAGTCAGGTTTGTCTTGTTGTCATAAATCAATCGGCCAATGTGTAAGGTTTATGGAAAGAACAACATCTACATCCAGTATGTCGAAACCAAGCTTTAAAAATTCCGATAAAAGTGATAGTGGGAAAAGTAATCTGGAGGGCATTATGAAGAAGAAAAGCATTGAACATGTAACATTTTCTGAAAATCTAGAAATGCCAATACAAGAGGTGAAGGCATTTTACGGGCATTGCTTTTGTTTGCAAAATTTCATAGAATCCATAAGGCCACCATTGGGCAACTAATATACAAAAAACTTTTATTCAGTTATGTATATATCAATTACTACATCTATGATATTAATAAGTCGGGGAGTAATTTTCTTTATTTATTAAATAAAATTGACATACAATTGAAATTTTACATAAATTTTATTATTTAGCAGCATAATGCTTTATGAATCTTGCAGAAGGGTCAGAAACTTGGACCCATTTTGGCATCCAGTAGTATGGAGTGAAATTCTTTTGTCCTGGGAATGATTTTTCAAACACGTAACGGTAGTATTTCGATTCCGTTGTTGTGGGCTGCAAGCCAAGAAAATTGTGGTTGTCATCTGAAAATCTCTCTGCAACTATTTCGGCTATTGTAGTAAAAAGCGATTTTTTCACGGACGCTACTCCATCACTAAAAGCTTCCTTATGTCTCCAAAGTATAGAGTCGGGCAGTAGTCCACTTTTTGCGAAGCTAGTCCGTAGTAAATGTTTCTCTACACCATTCTGCGGCTGTCTAAGCTTAGGATCTAAACTGAGATAGTGATGTGTGAACTGTATGTCTAGGAACGGCACGCGAAGCTCTAAACTGAATGCGCTAGTGGTACGATCGGCGCGTAACCCATCGTACAGATAAATATCGGAGAGTAAACGAATGCTTTCTTCATGCCCCATAGACTCGCTCGGCGCATCTCTAAAATAAATATAACCTTGTGCTAGTTCGTCCGCGCCTTCGCCACTGAATATAACCGTAGAGTCTGTGTTCTCCTTAATATATTTCGATAAAATATACATTGGTATACTTGCACGTATTGTGGTAATGTCAAAAGACTCTAGATGATAAATTACGTTATCTAAAGCTTGTTTAACATCATTTTCATCGAAGCGTACTTCATGATGTTCAGTACCAAGATAATCTGCTACTATTCGAGCCGCGGCTAAGTCGGGAGACTCACCCATGCCTATCGCAAAAGTTTGAATTTTGTATGGGAGCTTACACTCTTTTGATAATTTAACAACTAATGCAGTGATTAACGACGAATCTAGTCCGCCACTTAAAAGACATCCAATTCTTCTATCAGACATTAATCGTTTTTTACAAGAAGCTTCCAATAAATATGCTGTTTTTTCATAAATATCCAGTTTAGACAGTTCTTCGTCTGAGACAAAGGGAGTAAACCGAGGTGGTGTTCCTGGTTTGAAATATCTCTCTGTATAATCCAGCTTCACCTTGCCTCCTTCTAACATATCCCAAACTTCAAAGTGTCCAGGTGGGAATTGCCCTAAAGTAGAATTTTCACTAGCTTTTTGTTTGAGACCGATCAGGCCTTTAGCTTCTGAGCAAATACCGAGAACGCCATTTTCTTCATCATGGAATCTAAACAGCGGTCGTACACCATATGGATCACGGCCAATATAAATCTTTCTTTTTTCTCCATCAACAAGACAGAATGCGAAGACTCCGTCTAACTTTTTCAATGTTTCGGCTATTCCATATGTTTGATAGCAGTGAATGATTGCTTCAACGTCACAGTTGGTTTCGTAGGGAAAATCGTATTGGTCTCGCAGCCGCTTGCAGTTATATATTTCACCGTTGCAAATGAGTGTAGTACGTGGATAACGGTGAAGCCGCATGGGTTGCATGCCATACAGTCCGTCTACGATGGCAAGTCGCTGAAAGCCAAGGACAGCTAGAGGTTCACGCACGTCTTGCTCAATTCGCCACGCATCGGGCCCGCGATGAACGATAGCCGAAAAACACTTCATACAGGTAGGAGTTAATCCTCCGGTGATACCAAATGTTGCCCAAATTCCACACATGACTGCGGACCTGGAATAAATACATGTACGTTAAAAGTCACTCTGTTTTATTATACTAAACAAATATCTAAAAAAGTTCTTTTTTCACGTTTCACGTTTTTTCTGTCATGTATTTAGAAAGTAAAGAGTTTTACTAATTGTGACTTAACTCAACTTCATTTAATGGTAGTGTAGAGTTAAATTACCTTTCTATTGATAACAGGAACTATTTATTTCAAGTGTATTTCATGGAAAAAATTGTAAATAGGTAACTATATGTTGACTGACACCGATTCGGCTTATTTTTACTCGATGCACTTGGCTCGGCAAACTCAATTATACACTCATACAAAACACTGAATCCGTCAGTGACTCTACTGACAATGACACTCACTTTGGCCGGTCTCCGGTGTAAATGGGAAACGACATACCTACAATCAGTTTAAAAGCCCGTGTAATAAAACGAGGCATTTGATCGAGTATAAAGCAAGACGAGTTCACTGGGGCCACGGTAGGTTAGAAAGAGACGTACAAAATTCAGAGCGCGCTTGCGTTTGGCTGTATAGTGTATTAGGTACACACGTGTTGTATTGCATCATCTTCGCAACGTTTTATTTATTTTATTTTATTTATTTCATTTATTTCATCCGTCCCGTGGCGGGATTCGGGTGACACAAATTAAGGGAACTCGTTTCGTTCAAACAAATGTTAATATTTCAACATACTTTCACAAAATAATAATAATATTTATTAATATGTTGTGAGAGTTAATAATTTGAATGTCTATCATTAAACGAATAATTATAACATTAATATATTTTGACTTTTCACATCTTATCCAGTGCATAAAAAAGCTCTCATCACTTAAGTACCTACTTAGTAGTCAGTAGATAAATGCCGATTACAACATTGTTATATGTAAATATGCATAGGTTCATTGCATAACTTTATTTAATGAAATTACGATGATAAGGCAATGTTGTGTTTTGTCTAGGCGTAATGTGTTTACTTTAAACTGATTTAAGCCTTAAATTTATTTAAATATTATTGATTTTGAAGTCATAATTACGTCTATCAAACTTAGAAACTAAAAAAAAATCTTATATTATATATTTTTCAAGATACCTTAAAACGATATAGTATAATAATGTCCTATTTATATTATCTCTAAGAAAAAGAGCCAAAGAACAATTAGGTAATTGATGACCCCTGTGTAGTGGTTACTATGCTGGTCCACCATTCGAATGGTCCTGGATTCGATTCTCCGCGGGGCAGAAATTTAAATGATGAATTCAAATTTCTGTTTTCGGTCTGGGTGTTATTGTTGTATGTTTTTCAGTTGTCTGGTTACCATAGCAGAGGTTCTGCCTAGTTTGGGATCAGATGGCCGTGTGTGAGTTGTCCCAAGATATTTATTTTATTTATCATTTATATAATAATATTTTGTACCCGCATATTTGGGGTTCGTAAAGTCCTAATTCGCCTTAGTTGAAACTTATATTCTTTGTACGCTTTATCCTGTGTAATCCAACTTCTACTAAATCAAATTTAATCATACCATTCGCTGTCTCCAAGCTTCCTAACGAGAAACAATTAAATTTATATTAAGACATTTCTAAGCAAGGCAAGTTTACTAACTTCAAAGTTGGGGTCTCGAGCAGTGATAGCCCAGTGGTTGAATTTCAGCCTACCATTCCGGTAGGTCCAGGTTCGATCCCCGCACGCACCTATAATTTTTCGATGTTATGTGCGTATTATACAATAATTATCACTTGCTCTTCGATGAAGAAAAACATCATGATGAAACCTGCATGCCTGAGAAATAAAAAAAAAAAAATTCTCAGAAGGCATGTGAAGTCCACCAACCCGCACTTGGCCAGCGTGGTGAACTGTGGCCTAAAACCTTCTCATTCGAGAGGAAACCCGTGTGTGGGACTATGATGGGTTGATGATGATGATGATGATATTTCTCGGCGAAATTTTGTCCCGACAAATGACTTAAGAATAATAATTATTTTAAACAAGAATGAAACCCGACGACAAAATAACCCACAAAGAATATACTTTCCCTTTGAAATAGATGCTGGAAACGCATCTTTGTCTTCAGGAGTACCTTTAACGAATTTGTGCACAATGCGGTATTGCTCCAGGTTGACTATAATTGAAATGTATGGGTTGCAGAGACCACTTAACACCAGGTAGCCTGGCAAACAGTCTCAGTATACCGCTATCAAACGAAAATTGGTCACCAAAAAAGAAGTCAACTTTTTTTTATTGCTTAAGCCTAGCAATCAAGAAGACGGTCACCTGATGGTAAATGGTCACCGTCGCCTATGGACATGTGCAACATCAGAGCTGCCAATTCATTGCCAGTTTAAAAGGAGAGCCTTCTTAGCGCCTTGTTTGAAGAACCCCAAGTCAATTGCTATTGTATATCCGCCTTATATTAGCAACGTTGGACAACCTACTCACTAGGACAATTCCGTGCAAGTTACGCTAAACAATAACTCCAGTGTTCTGGCAGTGAGGACTGATTTGTAGGATCTGCTCCGTTGGAGGTTTGCATTGGATTGTGCCTCCATTTATTTGTAGAGATCGGACTGTCAGTTTGAAAATACGCTGCGTACGGTTATTACTAGCGTTTATATCCGAGATTTTTCGTTTTCTTCTCCACTTTCAGTCACACATGATAGATATGTGTTAATTATTAGTTAGTTGACTTTACCCATATCAATCTTTCTTTATGTCATTGATGAGTTTAATATGCGATTCTTGAACTGAAAAAAGATGATTATGTGTGCAATAGATTATGTGTTTTATTAGTAAAATATTGTTTTTGTGCATTGCTGTCTAATTGGGACTAATATTTATATAACCATAGATAAAACTCGAGTAAAATAAAATAAAAATATTAAATAAATATTTGGGGGCAACTCAAACACGGCCATCCCAAAGATCCCAAAGAAAGAGAAGAGTGTGCTTTGTTAACCAGAGAACTGATAAACATATGTACATAAATATTTTTAAATACAATGACTTACCAGAGAACTTAACTAACATCAAGTCCGATGTTAAATTTAAGAAAATTCTAAAACATCACGTAATGAACAAAAGTAGTAAATAATAATAGTAAAAGTCACATAAAGTAATTCATTTGTATAATATTAAAAAAATAAATAAATAAATAAATAAAAAATAAATAAATACATAAATAAAATAAAATAAATACACAAAATCACATACGCACGCGCGCGCGCTCACATATACACAAACAAACACACACACATACACACACACACACAAACAAACATACCCACAAACAAACACAAAAGCATAC